>PVJO010006334.1:0-89954 GCA_004026905.1 Hystrix cristata | reverse complement strand
TATCCTCACAATATGACTACACACATACAAACATAAATAAAACCAAACCAAAAGTGGAAAGGTACTTACCCTTAAGTACAATGTACATTTCCTTTTAAATGCTCATCATGACTCACTAAAGATATGTTATGACCTACAGTTGTAAGGGACTCTTTCATTTCCACTGGATTAATTCCATGTTGTGGTGCACATAATAGAGAAGGCTGGTTTATTATAATATACCTGAACCTTATTCTTGGCTCTATATACAAGTCAACTCCAGAACTTTGTCTCTAACTGCTGATAGGAAATTAATTTTTTCTACTGATACTTGCTGAAAACTTTAACTGGTAAACTCACTGTGTTAAAAAGTACTAGTGCAAAGTGTTCTTTTAGATGGAAAAAGATTATATACCTTTAAAACAATACAGAACTGGAAATTTAACCATTCTTTTTTGTTTTGTTTTAGTCAAATACTGGAGATAATGTCCGCAGTAAGAGATGAGGATCCACTGGAATTAGCCAATACGCTATATAACAACACTATTAAAATATTTTTTTCCTGACACTTAATTGGCATCTTCCATTTTCCACCATGTATGGCAAAATTTACTGTAAATTTCAATAAAGAAAGTTATCTGGAAGCTGTCTAAAGATGAATCACTGCACATCATCACCTTCATTTTATCCCTGAAATCAGGATTTTTTTTTTATACCACTCAACGCTATAGTTTAAAACAATGAAAACCTAGCTATTTGCTTTCGTTGTGTAATCTGATCAAAAGACTGGAAGGACACTTTTCAGCACATTCTAGTGTGTATCAAAGTTTAGTTGATAAAAGCCTATTTCTCAACTCTGACATTCTGATTCATGACTTTTGAACTTAGCTACTCAAATTTCAAAAAAATTCAATTGCTTCTAGGAGGGATTTCCTTAATTTTAAAATACTACTACTTTGGTCAAATTATCTTATTATCAATCACTTTACTTCCTTGACTTTAGTGATTTTTTGGATTTACACTTGCCTTTTCCCACTTTGAAAACCCATTTGAAAGAAACACTAGGGTGCAGAGTTAGAGACATAATTTCATTGAGAATCTTTGGCACAGCTGACGCACCATATGACTACAATGTATCTATTAAAAAGCTATTTGTTCAAATTTTGTCATAGAAACGTGAAAACATTTTATTCTATGTACAACAATGTACACAAATTTAAATAGGTCACCAAAGAGACCAGAAGTAATTAAAGAGGTATATTTACAGTAGCACATCACAGTAAACGGAAAACCATTCACAGATTCAACATTGATACTGTTTTTGTGCTTGGTTACACACTGAAGTGAAGTGTATTACTCCACTTTAGATGAACTGAATTTTAAACAGATACCTCAGTGATTAGTAAGTGTATTTTAATCAGTTTCATCATTAAATTCTTCAGCTGCTGCACCTGTGTGCTGGATCCCTCCATTTCTTCCTCTTTGCACATCATCATCAAAATCTGTACTGTCATCTTCATTCAGTTCCCTGTCAGATTCAGCAGCATCTTCTCTTAGTTCCTCTGGATTTTCATTTTCGTTGGGTGCAATAAATCCATTGTTGTTAGCTACACTGGAATCATCCTTGACATCATCTTCAATGTACACTTTTTGATGGCACATTGGACAAGTATCTTGAATGTATAGCCATTTCCGAAGGCAAAGTGCATGGAAATAATGATTACATGGTGTAATACGAGCAGATGTTGTAAACTCATGATAGCAGATTGCACATACATCATCTATTTCTTGCAAGCGGCTCCCTTTTATTTCAGGAAGTGAATTGATTTTCTTAACAGCAGTTCTACGATTCATGAATGTCTTCCAGCCATTTTTTGCTTGTAGGTAGATGTTAAAATACGCATGTAGGCACATCATACAGGCCCGAATTTTACTTCCTGACTCAAACATCATGGTATAAGCCCCATTTCCAAACATTACTACTCCAAATATAAATTCAATAATATTGCCTGTTGAACGAACATAGTAGACATAATCATCAAGCTTTTCCCAGAGGACATTATAGTAGCCATCAATCATGAATAATGTATAAACAGTGAGGGAAACAATTACTTTTAAGCAGAGTTCCACACAAAAGGCAGTAACTGCAAACAACCATGTATTTAGTGCATAGTGATGCCAAAGAACATAACTGAGTAAAACAGGAAGAATGAACAGGCAAGCAGAGACAAACAGTACAGGAAAATGCCTACGAAAAGATGAAACATGGGAGGCACTGAGAGACATTAATACCGGGTCTGTCATTCCATGGATGAAATGCAGGACTGCAGTTAACAAAAGGCACATGTTTCTACTTAACCGAATAAGTCTCTCTTCTGGTCTTAGCCCACTTAAACCAGTCTGAAGAGCCAAAATAAAAAACAAAACAGGTGCTACAAAGCCAAGCCGCCTGTCATCTTCTTCAGTTGATCCAATAAAGGCCAATATTCCAAGCCCCAAATAATGGGCTACTGAGGAAATTACAGCACTCATGCCCAGGACAGTCAGTGTAGAATCACATCCACTAATTATAAGATTGCAAATAAGGTCCCAGAAATCATCCCAAGAAATAAGGAAGGACTCAGTTTCATTTGCCATCCTTAGAATGTACATTAACACTGTAGCCTGAGCTGTAATTCTTGTTAGCCAGAAGACTCGAAGTATATCTGGAAATCGAATCCTCTTCCATGTGTCCTCCATCAATAACTGTAATCCATAAATTCGATACATGTGCCTCACTAAAAGATAAACATACCGTGTGGAATAATAAAACCACCTAAGTTTTACTGCCAAGACAAGCACTGTATTTAATATGAGAATCAAGGAAGAGGTAAAAACTAAAGTCTCCCTGATGTGTAATGGTAGCTCTGTGATTAAGCCTATTACAGGAACCAAAAGATCCAAAACAATTAACTGTGAGTAGATGGAATGAATCTGGAGTAGTGTGATGTATCCAATTCCAAATGTTAGCTGTAGAACAATGAGTGCCATCCATAGTGAGGGCCCTTTTTGAGGAAGCAGCTCAATTCCAAAGGCTGAAGTGTTGTAGGCACCATAGAAGTCAATGTGCAAAGCAGCGTAATAGTTCACCAATACTGAAGTTGCCGCTAATAGAAAGGCTGAGCTGTACATGTAAAACTTGAAAAGTGATCGCTGTGACAAGATCAGAACAATACTGGAGGCAAATATACCTAAAAAACAAACAAACAAAAATACAGAAGGTCACTTGAAGTATTTTTCAGCATGTTTTTACACCAATACCTGTATCTTCTGCCTTTAATTATGAATGTTTTCAAAGTTATGAATACTAAGTCTCAAAAAAACTTAGGCTTAAAGGATAGTAGGGTTTTGTAAAGTCAGATTTCAAGAGGCCAGAATAAATAATCATTTTTTTAAATCTCACAGTTAACTGGGTGTGGTGGTATATACCTGTAATTCCAGAACTCTGGGAGGCTGAGGCAAGAGGACTCCAAGTTGGAGCCCTATCTGGACAACTTAGTAAGACCTTCTCAAATTACAAAAAAAAAGAGGGCAGGGACTGTAGCTCAAGTGCAAAGGCCCTAGATTCGTTCCCCAGTACGAGGGAGGAAAAAAAAAAAATCTCACCCTTTATTTTCTAATTTCCAACATAATTCTGTCACAAAATTACTAAATCATCTTCAGGACAAATTGGTAGTGATACATATCTTTAGATAAATTTTAAAACTCAAAAGAACATGTTCTTTATAATTTCATAATCATTAAAAAATTTAGGGCTGGGATGTAGCTCACTGGTAGAGCTCTTGTCTAGCATGCATGAGGTCCTGTGTTTGATTCCTAGCCTTGCAAAAAAAAAAAAAATTCCATCAAAAAAGTTAAGAATTAAAACATGGAAAACAACACCAATATTAAGTCTTAGAATTCTTTTGTTAAAGTGTTTTCTTGGAAGTCGTTAGGTTTTACATTCCTCCTCTATTTTGGCCAGGCGTAAACTCATGTCAGCTCTTCTTGATGCTCCTTAAATTTCAGCATTTTCCAAAGGTCTACATTAATTTTTTTCCCCCTTCTATGTTCTTTCCTTCCGATTTCAGAAATGTCCTCCAAGTTCCCTTTTTCTGTATTACTGAATTCACTTCTTCCACACTTTTTATTCTTCAGGTTACAAAAGTGATATTCAGAAAAGCACAACACATTGAAAAGGGCTTAATAAATTCCTTCCTCCCCTACTCCACATGTAACCACTGTACACAGTATGATGATGTGCATCAGGGCACACCTTTCTTTGTGCACCAACAAAACAAAAACAACATACTTTTAAGTCAGATTATAATAAATAGTTATTACCAAAGGTTTCAACTATAAAATGACAACCAAATATTCACCTAGTTCCACTCCTCCTTTACAACTGCAGGACTCAAAAACTTAAAGTTTAACTCACCTTAAACCAGAACCAGCTTTTCCTTGTGATTTCCACTTTCACTTGAAGGCTCCACTATTATTGTTCTAATGATGCTCTAGGGCCCATGCTGTGAAAGTGCCAATTAGATGTCAAAGTCTAGCATCTTAATTTCCCTTTTCTCAATGACATTAACACATCACCAACTGCTTTTCTTCATTTCTCTGCTCAAATTACTTTCTTCAGTGGCTCTGAAATTACTAACAACTAAAGCCTATACTCCTTGTTTTAGCATTCAAGGACCCAATTTAAAGTGATGTTCTTCCCAACACACACAGACACCCCCATGTGCGAGATTTGCTTCCCAAACACATCTCTTTCTCTACCACAATTACATCTTTACAGTCTTCTCTTTGCTTAGAATGCCTTGGCTCTGCCGAGTTTTCCAGCCCTATTATGGTTTACATATGAAGTGTCTCCCAAAGATTCCTGTAGTAACACAGCAATGTTCAGAGGGGGCCTAGAGAAGTGACTGATTTTGAGGGCTCTAACTTTCAATCGATTAATCCACTGATGAGATTATAATTTGATGGTATTATTGGGAGATAACAGAAACTCGGGAGCTGAAACCTAGTTGAGGGCAGGTCAGGAGGGCATGATTTTAGGAACTACATCTGGTCCCTGGCTCCTCTGTCTCTCTGCCATAGTTGCCACAAGATGAGGAGCTTTGTTCCACCGCACCCTTCTGTTACAGTGTTCAGCCTCACCTCAGGCCCACAGCGGTGGAGCCAGCTGACCATGGACTAACTCCTCTGTAACTGTGAGCCAAAATAAACCTTTCCTCCTTTAAGTTGTCTTTCACAGTGATGAAAAGGTGACTGAAACAGCCTGACTGTTAAAATCCTACCTATCCTAGAGACCCCTTTCAAGAGCTAAGGGTATAGCTGAGTGGTGGAGGGCTTGGCTTAGAGACCCACTTTCTTTGACAGTGACTGCCTTCAGTATACCTACAAAACTCTGTGAAACATCTAACACTCATACGCTACCTGTGTGTTATAGTTTGTAGCTATCTGTGTAGGTATTATTTACCCTATTAACAAGGAGTTACTGGTAGCTAGGAAGAATCTTGCCATGTACATGAATGGATTCCATAATACTATATACAAAATAAATTCAATCAGTGTTCATTGGGGAAATAAGTTTCACATCTAGATCATGTTTTTAAAGACAATCACAAATACAGCCTGCCTAAAAAATGAAAGCTACAAAACGGTAAGAGAGAGCTGAGAAACCATGGCAGAGTACAGAAAAAGTGACAAACCCCCCCGAATTAAACACCCACCATTTTACTTCACCATGTCATCAAGAAAGATGCTGCATGATAGTAGAAGCATTTCACACTCTGTTGCATGTAAAAGCAAGGGCTAGTTCCTTTAAGTGATGACTCTGTCCATATACAAACTTTCTCCCATGCCTAAGAGGCAGGTCGCTCTGCAAAGAACACTTTGAACTAGAGGATATATAAACCTTTCAATAAGAGCCATCTGCTTCCCCTGCCCAAGAAGGTCACTAGTAATCTTCCAGAATGCTGAGAGCAGGGCCCTTTCAACAGAAGCTGAATTTTCTCAAGATTAAAATCTTTTTCCATGCAAGATTACAAGGAAATGGAATTAACTCAATCTACTATATGCCATATGTGATCTTAACTTTCTTTATATGGGAAAACAAATGTTCTGTATTTTTTCTGAGAAAAGCCCTAACTAATCTTCAGTTCTATTTTATGCCATTTAAAGGAAAGTCAAACAGGGACTGAAATTTTTGTCACCTTGCTATTCACAAAATGGTAAATTAATCTTCACCACTATTCATGAGCTTTGCTGTAATTTTATAACCAGTCCTATTTATGTGAATAACTTTTTCCCCTGAAATTTATTTTTACACACAAATAAAAGAATGACTTAGGTATTAGAAATACCTCTGGTTAAAAAGTGCCTTTTTGAGCCAGGCAGGGTGACACATGCCTATAATCCCAACACTCACTTGGAAGGCTAAAGGAGGAGGATTGTTGCAAATTCAAGCCCAGCCTGGGCTACATAGTGAGTTCAAGAACAGCCTGAACTATACAGGGAGACTCTGTCTCAAAAAAAAAAAAAAAAAAAAGTGCTTTTTTACTTTATGCAAAAGTGCCAAAGGTAAAAAGGGGAAAGAATAGGATAAATAGCATAGACTACAACTTCAAAGTCTGGACATGCCCTAGCAAGTAATAATCTGATGCTACTCTTTCCTGATTAAAATCACACTCCCAAAATAAAATAAAGAGCAAACACTTCAAAATAGCAGGGGGGTTGGGAATTTAGCTCAAGTGGTAAAGCACTTGCCCAGCAAGCACAAGGCCCTGAGTTTGATCCCCAACACCCCACCACACACAAAAAAAGGAGGGCATGGTAGTGCACACCTGCAATCTCAGCTTCTGGGATGCTGAGGCAAGAGGATCGTGAGTTTGAGGCCAGCAGGGTTACATGGCCAGATTCTGCCTCAAGAACAAACAAAAAAGCCACACACTACAAACAAACAAAAAATACCTGTTTTAATTCTTACCCCAAGTTGGTTGTTAAATAAGATTTCTAAGTTTTTCTTCTATATTCATGTTCTTATCTATGGAATGTGGGAAGAATCAGCTGTCATTTTACAGGAAAAAAATACCAATTCTCAAGTGAATACATCACCAAATTTTACTCCATGTGGTAACTTTTAGGAAGTACTGCTGATAAAGTTTCCTTACATTTTTGACCCTGTAAATATGTAACTCTTTCCTGATATTTACTTCACAGATCTAAAGAAATACTAAAACTGAGGGTTAGTTTTCCATTAGGATTTGTAAGTGACCTGCTTTATAAAGAGAAAACACCTTGGGACACAGGAGACTAGAATGAAACCATTACTCAGGGATTTCAGTCAGAATCTCCAGAGCTTAAAATAAAAGTTCTTTAAAAAATAGATAAATAAAATTCTTTAAGGCAGGATAAGAGGCTGGTTATCAAAATCAATTTAGGAGCTCTAAAACTATATATAAACTTAATTCACAAGAGTTCAGGGCCTTGTCAATTTGGATTACAAAAACCAAGCAAGTAAAAACAAACAGAAGGTAAAAAAAAAAAAACCACCATGCATGTTACACAACAAAGTGTTAACTCTTATATGTACAAAGTCCATTCATACTCTTAACCTCTTCTGAAAATTTATGATTAAAAATTAGAAGGAAATAAGACGTAATATCTGCAGCTCTCCAGATACCCTAAATACTTTTAAAATGACCGAAAGCAAACTGTGGACACCTCAAGACCAAATGAATAAAGATGGAGAAACACAGCAACAAGTGTTATTTCTACTTTACTCCCAAGGAAGTTCTAAGCAATAAATTTACGGCAAAGGAAATAAAGTGTCTTGATACATTGTTAATGTGTTGGTGTACTTAATTTATCATATAAAAAAATTTCTACCAAACTCTCAGTTTAAAAAAAAACTGGTATTCTAAGTATATTATTCACTAAAATTTTGCTTTTAAACTGAAATTATAACAAATATTTTTTAATAAAAGTAAATGAACATGGATTGTTTTTTAAAAAGCCAAATCCTATATATACACATATATGTATATATATTCATTCTCTGTCCACATTCCTAACATGTAACAGAATTCCTAAAATCCTAGACTCGGGAGTGACAAGACTGTCCTGCATGCTAATAAGTTGACTGATGGCTGGGGGACTGCAGGATAGTCTCAGGATGGGGGGTGGCTGCCATGGGAAACAACCAAATGACTAGAGGTCTGAAACTTCCAGTACCACTTCCATCCCCCACCCCACCTTTGAGGAGGTGAGAGGAACTGAAGATTGAATTGTTAAATCAATGGCCAATGAATTAACCAACTGTGCCTACATAATGAAGCTTCTTCTGAACTCCAAAAGGACTGAGTGCTGAGAGCTTTCAGATGGTTCCTGGAAGGTGGCAGGCCCACAGAGTGCATGGAAGCTCCACACTCCTCCCCTTCTTCACCCTCTCCTATGTATCTTGCCCGTATGTGACCTTTATATGTGCTCATTTTGGCAGCACAGATACCATATGTGTCCTTTGTAATACAGCCTTCCTAATAAACGATCAAATGTAAGTAAAAGTGTTTCCCTGAGTTCTGTGACAACTAAAGCAAATTAAGTGAACCCAAATAGGGGTTGTGGGAATCTCAATTTATAGCTGATAGGTCAGAAGCACAGGTAAACGAAGTGAGAGATAGTCTTGTGAGTCTGGGCCTGCAATCTATGGGTTCGGCATTGACAGTATCAGTCCTAGTAGTGTCCATTGAAGATCTGCTGCAGAATTGGTTGTTGGTGTGGAGAGACCCACACACACATTTTGATTATCAGAAATGAAGCATTCTGGCCTGACTCTATGAGAACAGGAAAAACACTTTGATCTTTTTTCTATCATTACATTCTTAGCACCAAAAAAGAACTATTTTAAGTTTCTTGTATATCCTGACAAATTATTATTTTTTAAAGCATTTTTTTAAAATATTTTTACCAAGAACATGTATTGGTACATTGTATACATAATGATCACATTCATCATGGTTATTTTGTACCTGTACATGATATATCTTGGTTTTCCCCCTCTTCCCCATCCCTCCCCTTCCACTCCCCCACCCTTCCCTATTTAGAGCAGGTTAATTTACATTTTTACAGTTTTTCCTTTCCCCTTTCTTTCCTTTTTCCCTTCCTTCTTTTCCCCCTTCTCCCTTTCTAGTTCTCTCTTTTGAATATTATTTTTCTTTTACATAATATCTATTATACCTCCGCCGTGGACTGACAAATTATTAAACACACATATTCATACATAAATACAACACTCTTTAGTTTCTTGATGTTCCCACTCTTTTAAGAGGTTTTAGAATTTAGTATCAAT
Organism: Hystrix cristata; assembly: GCA_004026905.1. NCBI lineage: Eukaryota > Metazoa > Chordata > Mammalia > Rodentia > Hystricidae > Hystrix > Hystrix cristata. Next base: position 80,602 of record PVJO010006334.1, on the reverse strand, counting down.
TTATCAATATTTTCTACATTTGCTTTTGTATTCTAAGGAATTTCTTCCTTACTCTAAGATTGAAGAAAAAGCTATTCCATCTCTTCTAAAAATTTAAAGTTCTGTGTTTCATATTTAGATAACTGGTTCACTTAGAATTAACTCATGAGGTAGGGATCCAGCATAATTTTCCTTATACTATAAATAAGTAAATGATCATTAGTTAAACAGTCCATATTTACCTCAATGTACTTCAATTCTACCTCTGAAACAAATCAAGTTTCTATATATACACTGGTGGTCTGTTTTTAGGCTACGTATTCTGTACTACTGGTACATTTGTCTCACCCACAACTGGTTTTTTTGCATGTACACACACACACACACACACACACACACACAGGTACATTTGGCAAAATCTAGAGACAGTTTTGGCTGTCACAACTGGGTGTGTGCAGGGCAGGATGGGGGTATTTGCTAACTGGCATCTAATGGATAGCCAGTTAGCAAATAGATGAGGATAGATGAGGATGCTAAAAATCCTACAATGCACAGGACAGCACCTCCACCCCCCAGGCAGAATTATCCTCTCTTAAAAGGTCAATAGCACCTCAGTGTATCCCTTTGCTGGTCATAATTATTTCTGCTTCATTTTGTCTTCTTGCTTCATAGACTGATTTCTCAGATCCTTCCATACCACCAAAAATAATTACCTCATTCTTTTCAAGAACTTTATTGTTCAGCTAGACCTAACACGATGAACAGATTTCTGTCTAATACACATATTAGGTTTGAAGTTTATTATTTCCAATAATGCAATAATGAATATCCTTGTTCATAGTTTTTGTATAACTATAATCTGTAGGCCAAGGCCCCAGAACTGAAATTGTGAGTCAAAGGTATATAGTAAATGTCAGATGATACTGCCAAATGCTTTTATACAGAAGTAACAGCTTTCAAAACTGTATACATTTACCTACTTCAAATAGGTAAATACCTGGGCCGGGGATTTAGCTCAGTGGTTAAGAGTGCTTGCCTAGCAAACACAAGTCCCTCAGTTCAATCCCTGGCACCACAAAAAAAAAAAAATAAATACATACAAATAGGTAAATACCTTTGCCAAAGTACTTTCTAAGGACACCTTGAATTTAATGAGGAAAATTCTGTTTTGACTGTATTTTTTAATAAATGAAGCCAAGTACTTTTACTTTCCAATCATCTCCATTTTTGTGAAATACCAGACCCACTTTTCTATGGGACTATAAATTTTTGTTTTTGGTTTTGTCTTACTGACAGAATAAAACTTTTATGAGGACTTTACTCACACATTATGCAAATATTTTCCCCTCAGACTGTCATTCTTACAGATCTTTTAAAAGAAAGTTTTGTCATACAGTTTTTCATTCTCACCTACTCAATCTATCAGATTTTCCCTTGTAATTTCTGAGTTTTAGGTTTACAAAGTCTTTTACCACATCAATGAATTACCACCATATGAATAATAGTATTAAAAAAAAAAAAAGCCCTATGCTTGGCATTTTCTGCCTTGGATTTAAATTTGCTAGTTCAGCATTATGCTGCTCAGGGTTCATTTAGCATTTAACACCTCCTAAGAAATAGCTTTATGTTCTTAAACACTGTCATATGATTTTACTTGAAGCTCCAAAATGTGATGCTTTACTTTCTGACTTTTTTTTTGGTGCTGAAGATCGAACTCAGGGCCTTGTGCTTGTGAGGCGAGTACTCTAACCACTGAGCTAAATCCCCAACCGACTTTCTGACATTTTGAAATCTCAAATTAATGTGATACCATATGACAGTCACTGCACTTTTTATAGACAGAGGGAACACTTCAAGCACTACATATAAAACTGGTAATGCCCGAAAAGGTGGGGTTGACACGTACTGAAATTTATACACAGCAGCAGCACTGAGAAGTCTACTACAACAAAAACAAGGGAGAACAATTCATTTCAACTATCCACTGGATCTTTTCCACATCTACTTGTCATTTTTAATAATTTGATTTTATTTGAGACAAAATTTTAGCCCTAAACCAGTTTTCTTATTGTTATTTTACAAACATGAAAAATTAGTGTAATTACATTGATAGGATATAAGAAAGAGTGAGATGACAGATTTGGAAAATATTTTTTTTTGTTTCACATAAATTCTGACTGAGGGACTATCTGGGGATCAAAATTTTCCAATAAACTTTGTGCTGATGCCCTCAAAAGACTGAAATATCTGTAACAAGGTATGGTCTTAACCGAAGCATTAAAATATTTTTGAAAAACCTTCAAGCTTACTAAGAGCCAAATTTAAATAGCTCAAGTGCTGTTTTAAGAGGTTATGTCCTAACTCATTTAGTATCCTAACCTAAGCCCCATCACTGTCCATCTTTATAAAGGTGAAGAGCAGGTAGGTGAATCATCTGAAGTCAAGCAGTTAAGTTGCTGAATACAAAACTTCCATCACTTATTACAAAAAATAATAAGCATGGAGAGTACACAGAAAAGAATACATTACTCTGTTTAATGTTCTTGAACTACAGATGATTTAATTAAGGAATGCACTCTTCCTTAAAGCGGCCTATCTTGAGGCCCAACAGAGTACAGAACTACATTAAAACACCAGGTCCCTAAAAAGCTCTCAGATAATCTGCAATTACACCATAAGAACGTTTCAGGCAGCGGCTACACTATTTCTGTAATGAATATGCAGAATTCTCTTAAACACAACCCCATTTTTGCCAAAGAATAATGGTAGCAGCAATGGCTGGAATTAATAAGTAGCCAGTAGGTTACTGATAGGTCTTGTGTTACAAAATAACTAAAAACACATCTTTCTTTTAAAATCAGAATATGATTTTTACTACACATTTCTCTATCTGAATTTCAACATACTGAGTAGGAAAGTAAACCACACTTGAGGTCAAAGGTTTCTAAACTCAGGCTCTGGCGACCACTTACCAACTGGGTACCCAAAAGCAAAACATTTAACCTCTGTGACACTGAGTTTCCGCATTTGTAAAACGAGAACACCACCTACTTCTGAGGGATCTTTGAAAGTTAGATAATACCAACAAAAATGGTCTGCAAAAGTAAGTAAAAAAACTATTTTTTATTGCGAAAAAAAAAATTCAACCTTAAGCCATCCCTTTTTGGTAGGAATAAAGCAACAGATGGCTTGAAAATCAGAAAGGCCTGGTAAGAATCTCACCATCACTCTGCCTTCTTCAACACCTCAAAAGCGTAAGCCCACTGAAGACTAATCACAAGAATTACCCCAACAACGAAATTTGCCAAATTGCAATTACTGAAAAAAAAAAAAACCCTTTTCTATATAAATGCTTTTCACTCTAGTGATGTAAGTGAAGATGGAAAGCGGGGAGTGAAAAAATGCTTTTAAAACTATCCATATGCAACATGGACCAGGATTTTCGGAAGTCCTTTCACACTGTCTCATCACAAGTTCTCAAAATTTCCAATACCTTCTTGTTTATTCATAGAAAATATTAAGCCTCCTTATAAGTATAGCCTTCTTCTTGAGGATTTTTTGGTGATGGTTTCAAGGTCTGACATTCAAAACCCAACCTCCTTCGTTTAAATGTCATTTACTGCAGACATTTCAGAATCCCGTGGATCCGCGGATGCAGAAATAACAACATACGAACACTTAGAATTTTGAAAAGGGGGAAACTGAGGCTCAAGGATTGGCACAAGTCCAAGGTCACACAGCTCGCTACCTCGACGAGCAGAGTTGCGGCTTTTCCAAGGCTGTCGCATAGGACGCGGTAAGCCAGCACTCATTCCTCAAGAGACACAGCAGGCGACTCGCCTGCTCACACAGGCACGCTCCCACCCGGCTCTCGGGTGCCTCCCTCAACAGGGGTGAGGAGCGCTCCGCAGTCAACTCTGAGGCCAGTCGCACGGTCCCCGCCCTCCTCCGCCCTTCACAGACGCTCCTTCGCGGAATCGCACCGGTTCCCGGACACAGGCGCGTGCGCCCGGCGGCCCGCAGGCTGCCCGTCTCCTTACCGAGGAGCCGCAGGAAGATCTGGAGCACGATGCAGAGCCGACTCTGACTGGAATCGTAGTAGGAGTTGAAGATGGCGTCGATGATGTAGAGGCAGGGCACCCGGAGCGCCACTTCGAGCGCCGCCCAGACCTGCTGATGGGCCATCCGCACCTGCTGCTGCGGGTGCCCCACCGCCGCCATAAGCCGCTGCCACACCGGGCTGGGCGGGCCGGCAGGGCCCGGGACCGCGCCGGGGCGGGGAGGCGGGCGGCTCCGCCCCCGTCCTCCTCCTCTCCCGTCTCTCGAGGCCCGCCCCGCCGCCCGCTCGCGTCTCTCGAGCTGGAGCAGGCGGCGGTGGCGGCGGCGGCGGCGGCGGCGGCTCCCCGGGAGGTCTCCGGGTGTCGGTGTTTCCGGCGGGCTATGGTCTAGCTCCTCCTCCCTCCACCGCCTCCCCCGCCCGCGGAGCCACCATCTTGACCCCGCCCGCCTCAGCCGTTGCTGCCGGTGCGAGGCGCGGAGCCTGCGCCTGCGCTCACGCGAGAACGCGGCGCCGCGCCGCTGCTTGCGTCACAATCCGGCACTCTGCGCGGCGTCGTCACGCACGGCGGACCTCCCCGGGCGTTGCCATGGTTCTCGCCGGCCTCCGCCGGGCACCACCCCTTGGCGCGCGCGTTCCCTGGCAGCTGCGCCTTCGGGGCAGCGTTGGCGTCTACCTGTGCGGGGATCCCGCGCTGTCGCGGGTGAGGATTATGGGCTGTTTTATTAGAGCCTATTGTGTGTCCCGTAAACGTGCTTTATGCTGCTGGGGAGGAGAAAAGCTGAAGGGCGCTGCTCCCCACTGCCCCACCCCACCTGGAAGCCGGGTCTGAGAGGCGTTAGAAGGTTCGGGAAAATACCTGCGAGGCCTCCTAGGGACCTCTTGGAGTCATGACTGCGATTATGAGCCCGCTGCCACACGCGGCGCGGGGCCCGGTGTGGCGCGCGCTGCCAGAAAGCATCCCTCTCCTCTCTTTACACGTCCCCCTTCCTCCTTCCCGCTCAAATGGACAGAACTGAGCACATTCATCGCTACATTTTATTAATGGCTGAGGAGACTGGTGAGCTAAGCGCAAGAACCCAAACTTCTCTGTCTTGATTTCTCGTCACCCTTGAGGTAGGCACACCTATACCGATCCTCCCTCTTCGGGGCAGCTGAGGCCATTCCTTTCTCATACTTTCTTGCCTATGCTACGGTACTCAGTAAGGTTTTGCTGTCCTTTCCGTTTCTTCACCAGCAGATGAGGATGTAAATTAGGTCAGAATCTGCACTGTATTCCTAGCTATCTTAGATTAAGGGGGATAAAATAGGAAGCAAGACACCTGACTGCCTTGGGCTTCTAGTTTAAAGAGCATTCTGCGATCTAGTTTATATCAGGGCTCTATGTGGGTGGTTATCCTCTACCAGGATCTCCCTGAAGGGAGAAATATTGTTAGTAAAATTACCAACTCCTACAAAACCCTTTTCTTTGGGTGGAAGTATGTGTGGTAAAAGATAGAACCCCCACCCAATATTGCTACTGCATCTCATGTTTTTAACTTTCTGTCATTAGTGGCCCCTCATCTATCTACTCTTTACTGTGTACTAGGCACTGTACGCAGGGTTTTGCCTTGTATTTGACTCTTCACATTAGCTTTATTTTGGTAAGTATTTTTCAGAGAAGAAAAAAGGTTTAGGTAAGTTGCAAGATCACAAACATAGTAGGTTAAGTGAAGGACTGCTGCTATGTCCAAGGCAATAAGAGTCAAAACCAGAATTTGAACCCAAGGGTACCTGAAGCTCAAATTTTTAGCATCTTTGATTTCATCATCTTTTCACCCACTTCCAAATCTGCAAACAAATCGTATTCATTCTGTCTTCATAGTCTTTTGTACCAGTTACCTCCTAGCTCATTGTCATCATCCTCACTCAAGATCCTACTGTAACTTGCGTGGTTTATTGCATTATCTTCATTATGATTGCCACCTCTTAAAATCCAATCTATTTACCACTGCTAGGTTAATTTTCTTAAACTGCATATCTGGGGAATAATCTTGTGGTTGGGACAAAATTCTCATAGGAAAGCAAACTTGGTAAGATGGGAGAATTATGAAGCCTTATATAGTGAACTTCAGAGGTGTAAATTAACTACTCAACCCACCTCTCGTTCTGTTCTGAGTGCAATTTAAAGCAAAAAGAATGAAACCATTATGAAGAAAAGGGTCTATGAAGACTGATCTAAAATAAGAATGTGATAGAGAAGACAGGAAGTGAGTACCATTTTATTATTATGATCATGCAAAATGGAGAATAAAATAGTTCATGGGGTTTCCTCTGATTTTTATTTTAAAATTTAAGCGTAGTAAATATTAAATGTATTAATATTTTAAATTACTGTTAAAAGCCCTTTTTTTGAGAGAGGATCTGATCTCACTGTGCAGTCCAGGCTTGGAATCCTTCTCCCTTGGCCTCCTGAGGTGTGTGCCATCATGCCTGGCATAAATAGAATGTTTTTGAAAATAAACAAATGCTTTAGTCCTTATTAGTGTTTTCTTTCTCATCTTAATTTGATACACATATCTTATTGGTATAGAAGTTTCCATGTGTTTGCTTTGTACACATATACTAAAACAGCTGGAATTATTAGAATGGCCTGTGGGCAAGGATAACATGCAGATTTATCCTGTGGGGGGAAAAAAAAACCAACTTCTTTTGGGGGGGAGGGTATTGAACTCACTTTTTATGAAGGCAGTCCCTCCTCTGCCAGCATCTAAGATGCTGATCTTAGAAAAAGAAAACAAAAAAGTTTAGCATTGCCGATAATGCACAAAATATATGTATTATATTGAGAGAAACTGTTAGTTGGTTTCTCAAACTTGTCCAAGGGCCCAAAACTAGTCAGTAAAAGTAACAGAGCCAGGATTGTAACGTATATTTTCCTGATTCTAGATCCTCTGCAAGTAACTTCTTGTGCTTTTCACAAAAATTAAAACACTATATTTTAAGTACCCAGTATGGTACAAGTATGTCATAAATAATTTTTAGGCAAAATGCCCATTGAAACCTCCATGTTACTGCACGCAACACTACAATGACACTATTTCTAGCTCAGGAATACTGTGAAGATATTACTAGTTTGGATTACTATATGAAGTAATCATTCAGTATGGCTTTTATTAGAATATAAATGAATGAAAAAATTTGAGTGTAATGTATGATAGTGATCAAGTATACTCTGAAGACTGGAAAGAGTACAGGTAATAGTTTAAAATACCTGTCAAGGCAGGTAGCCTGAAGAAGATACCTATTACAGTGATTTGTTGCTTAATGACAGGATACATTTTGAGGAACCGGCTATATTAGGTAATTTCATCTTGTGTGGACATCGTAGAGTGTATTACATGTCACTGGATGATATAATATAATCTTATGGGATCACAGCTGGTCTGTTTTTTGTTTTTTGTTTTGGGGTTTTTTATGATACTGGGGATCGAACTCAGGGCCTTGTGCTTGTAAGGCAAGCACTGTAACCACTGAGCTAAATCCCCAGCCCCACCTGGTCTGTTGTTGACCAGAATGTTGTTATGCAGTACATGACTGTAGTGTCCCATTGACAGATGACAAATACTGGACCCTCCACTCTAGTTGAGGTCCTATAGTCCAGACTTCTGATAATCACGTCTCATTTCACAGCTATACTCAACTGACTAGAATAAAAGCTTCAGTGTGAATAATGTAATATTGTAAAGATGTCAACCTATTAGATTCAATATAATCCCAATAAAAAAAAATCTCGATTCTTTTTTCCAAAACACAGCGAACTGATTTTAAAATTCGTAAGAAAATGGAAAAGGTTGAAGGATTTATACTGTCAGATACCAGGGTCTATTCTAAAGCTATGGTAATGAAGAAGACAAGATGGTATACATGTGCAGATAGAAAAACTGACCCATGGAACACAATAGCCTAGGACAGTATTGGAGAACCTTTTAGAGACTTTGTGTCCAAACTGCACCCCAAAATGTACTTATTTATCACAAAGTGCCAACACTGCAATTAAACCTGAATACTGAGGTTTTCATTTAGAAAAACAACTCATACATTAACATCTTGTGATTTAGAACAAAAACATAATAATGTGTGTGTCATAGGTTCGCCACCACTGATCTAGGGAAAGCCCCACATATATACAGTCCCCTGATGCGTGATGAAAGTGACACTATAGTGCATTGGGGAAGGATTAAAAAAAAAAGCCAGCAATATAATGGGACTCTGATTACCTCCCAGAGCATGTCACTTAATGGTGAAACACTCCAGAGGCATTCTCCCTAGTTAGGAACATGGCAGTGTTGTTCACTTTTGCCATGACTATTTAAATTTGTATTAGAGGTGGGGATGGGAATAAGGCAAGTAAATATTGCTTCCCTTTTGTCAAGATTTAGTTTTTCTTGAGTAAATGCTCCTTGGATTATTGAGAGTTTTAGTGTTCTTGAGAAGTTTACTTTGACAATTTTTGACAGAGTTCTCACTTTTTATAGAGGCAGTTCTTCCTCTGCCATTTTGGAAGTCATCCACTTTACTGTCCATATTTGGTAGGGAAGTATCAAAAGACCTTTAGTGGATGTCTTGTGTGTAAAACATATGCCATTCTACTCTCTGCGTAACAATACCCTACTTCCTCCTGATGGTCAGATTCAGTTACCACAACCAGGGTGAGACTGTTCCATGCCTACTGTTTTTGTTTTTTTGGCACAAGGAAATTGAATTGTCTGGGAAAGTTCAGGAGGTATATTAGTTAGCGTTCATTAGAGGAACGTACTTAGTAGAAAAATATATGTATGATTATACTAAGGATTTACGAGATAGACTTACAGGATTGGAAGTGGAAGAGTCCCACTGGTCATCTGCGAGATCATAAATGGAAGAATGCAAAATGGCTTTCTGGGTGCCGAAGGGCTGGAGGATCCATTTGATGGTAGGAGGGCTGGAAGCTCACTTAAGTCCTATATGAGTCTGGGTCAGAAAGCTGAAGGGTCTGAGTTGGAAGGCTAAAGCCTGAAAGAACTAGAGACGAAATGTCCAAAGGCAGTGACAAAGACCAGAGCTCCTCCTAAGAAAAAAGGGCAGACTTTCTTCTTTCCCTCTTTATTCAGTCCAGGCTATGAGTCTGTTGCTTGGTGCCACCCACATCTGAGGTGGGTCTTCCCTTCTTAGTTTGTGGTCCACACGTCAGTATCTACAGACACACCGAGAGCTTTACTGATCTGCAAGGTGGTTCTTAAATTGACATATCACACTTAAGGATCACAGTAGGTTATGGTTTAAAGGGTCTTGAAAGTTTTTCTCTTGGGAATTAGGACCACAAGACTCATAAAATTGTGGGTTGAGAAGCACAAATTCCCCACATGGGTTATTAGGAGTGAGAGTAAGTGGGTATGTTAATTTCCAATTACTGTTATAAATTAATACAAACTTTGGTTTCAAAAAGCACATATTTATTTTCTTATAGTTTTGGAAGTCAGAAAGTCTAAGTTGAAGGGCTACATTTCTTGTGGAGACTAGAGGGGAAAATCCATTTCCTTGCCTTTTTCAGTTTCTAGAGGCCCTTCTGCTTAAATCATCACATCTACAAAGTGAACCTGTCTCTCTCAAGGGGAACTTTTGTAATAATGCAGGACAATCTTCCTATTTTGAGATCATTAATCATATCTGCATAGTCCCATTTACCATATCAAGTAACATTCATAGGTTCTAGGTATTAGAGGATAGACATTTGTGGGAGGCATTAAATTTCTGTTCATGTCCAAGTATGTACCTAAATGTGACAGCACTATATAAGTGTTAATTATAATGAGATATATAATGGTACTACATTCTGGTGGGTGGCATTCTATATTCTCAAAGTATTCTCAAGTTTTTGCTTCAGATGGTTTCCATTCCATCAGGCCAGCATTTTCTAGGTCAGGTGTAGTATGTGATGGGATGAGTGGACCTACTGATACGACTTCTTTGCTCTAAACCGGGTCCCTAGGTCAAAGGCATTATTATGTAGGATATATATTGATGGATCAAATACTCATAAACACTCGGGTAGTACTGCTGGCCAGTATCTCATAGGCAAGAAAGGTAAACTCATACACGGAGATGGGCGGTTCTAGTCGAGGTGAATCACTGCCATTTCCAAGATAGAAAAAATTCAGTGTAATAAACCTAATACGCAGCAACAGTCTGGTTTCCTTGAGGGGTGCTACTGTATAAGAAGCTCAGTGTTGAACATTTACAGAGTGGCTGCTTGGCGAGTGGAAACTATGCTGTTTTGAATTTGCACCCCCAGAAGATGACTTTGTTCATGAATTTATTATGCCTTTACTGTAGGAGCTGATGTTCTCAGCTGCTGAAATTGACTGAGTCTTTTTTTTTTCTTGGTCATCAAATGCCTGTGACATAACGGATTGACTCTGGTAGGCGCTGTTACCTAATAAAGAGATGTTTACTCGTGCACTCAATCCCTTTGTAGTCTCTACTGCTGCTTCTCCAGGCTTCCTGACTTTGATCTCTTCTTGCCCATTCGAGACATCTGATCTGTTTACCACTCTCTATGGAAATATATTCTTACTTCAGACCACATCTCTCTCCACATGAAGTCGGTGACTGGGATTATTGCTGGGTATTCTGCCTTTTAGGAGGATTCTCACTGCTGTCGTCCAGCCACTCTGAATGGCACTGTAGGACAGCAGCAGTCTGTTTCTATTTTGAATTCATATTCCAAGAAAACAGTGAAGCTAGCTCAGGATTTTTTGTCCTTATCAGCTAGAGACAGAGTCTTTCAAGTAGACATACTTGTGAGCTAAGGGAGAGATACTGGTAAAAAGTTAATAGATACAACCATGAGAGCCTGATCACCTGCCAGTGCCATTTGTTCTTCCCAGCCCTACCTGGCATCAGTTCCAGATGAGACGGATTGATGTGGTGCGTCTGACAAAAACTAGCTGATCAGGGAAAACTGGTCACAGTCATTTGATATCCTACGAGACACTGTTTCCATCAAGACCCATTAGGCATACAGCTGATTTTTTGAATATGTGGCTCTCTTCTGCAGATGGTCTGAACACTAAGTGCCTACCTTGTGATTCTCCCGTTGGAGCTTGCTGTAAACGCCATGGCTGCTGTCGTAGCCAGCCTCCTCATTGCTGGGACAAAGACGTGACACTCACAACTTAGAGTGGAGGTTTATTTGGCTAGAGGTTTCAGAGGATTCCACCCATGAATTCAGTGTATTCAGTGTATTCAGTGTAACACAATGTATTCAGCACAGTGTATTCAGGTGACATTCTGGGGGATTTATGGATGGTCTGGATCTCTTCATGATGAAGAGTAGAAGAGTCAGCATAACCCTAGAGCAGGAATATAAATATGTACTGATGTCTGTTCAACAAAACCCTCAGCTGCTGCTGAGCCAGTACTCTGGGGACCCAGGTCTCTGCAGTTGTTCGCGGCCATTTGAAATTGTTGAAGGCAGGCACACAGGATGAGGAGGGAAGAGCTGCTTCACCATATTGTGGGACTGTTTTTTTGTTTTTTGTTTTTTCTTCTTTAACAGTTTTTGTGACCATTGAGTTTTTAAATTATGTGTAAAGTTTTGATTAAAAAAATTACTAAAAATAGAAATCAGGACAGTCTATCTACTCTTAGCTATTTACCTTCCCAGCACTATTGTGTGTTTGTGTGTGTGTGTCAGAGACAGAGACACAGAGACCAAAATTCACTTTAGCCTGATTTTCAACATTTTCCGTTTACTTTTGATTCTAGCTTGACCTTTAGAAACCCAGAGACAAATGTCTACTTTGACAGTATCTGGAATTGCGTGTGATCAATGATTGAGCAACCTTGCAGGTGATTATGTCTAATAAAAAATGTCATCACATTGTTGATGTGTTTATGCTGTAAAGCATGATAATATAAATGTAACATAAATGCTGACATATAACAATATAAAAATAATGCATTTATGATACAAAGCTTTATAATAGAGCATTCTAAACAGCTATCAAGAAATTGCATGTCGAAATTCTGTGCCAACTGGAACGCTCGTGTGTATTATTACTAGAGCGAATTTCTACAACGATTGTGAAAGGTCATAAACTTAAGTACAATTATTATACACTTCTGTTTATATACTTCCAAATAGTTAAACAGAAATGGAACACGCCAGGCATGCTGGTGTGTGCCTGCAGTTCAGCGCTCTTGGAGGCTGAGGCAGGATTACAAGTTCAAGCCCAGCAACTCAACAGGACTCTGTCTCAAATGTTTATCAAAAGGGCTGGGGACAGCTCAGTTCGGGGCTAAAGTCCTAGATTCAGGCCTTTTGCCCACCCACCACCACCACCACCACACACACACATGCACACGCGCACACACACAAACTGGACAAAATCTATGGAAAAATGTCACTCAAGACACTGTGCACAGGCAATGAAGGGTGGAAATCCAGGAGGATGGGAAGCCACCGAGGTGAACCATGTAATTATTCCAACTTACTTCCTGCAAAAGTTCCAGGCTGTGACATGGAGAAGGGAACCCGGGGTGCCCACCAAGATCCCAAGGTAACTCCATTTCACAAAATGCAATACTAAAGGGTCTAGAGAGAGACAGAGCACTTCACAGGGGAATTAACAATTTTCCACAAACATTTCCAGAAAAATGGGACACATCCCAATTGAGTCAACTCATTGTGGCCAGCATTTCCTTTATGAATATGAACACAGCAGCTCTTCATCGCTCTAGGTACAAGGCTAATTTCATGTACTATGCTGTGTCACTATACTTGTTGGAAATGAGAAAGAACAGATTAGGGGAAAGGCCTATTTAGGGAACTCAAGTATGTGTTGAGAATAATTTTTAAAGCATTTTAGAACACTAGGATTCTGATAAATAGTGAATATAAAACTCATTTGACCATGTCACATTTTTGCTTACCTCTCCTCAGTGAGGTCCCATTGCTGTTGGGCTAAGGTTAACATAGTATACACTGTCCTCTGCATGGTGTGACCACCACGCAACTCTGTCACCTGATTAATACCCTCATCCCTTATCTTTCCACTAAGCCCTTTTGTTTTGGCCCCTCAAATTCCTCCACAGGGCACTTGTACATATTGTCCTCACTGTGGAATGCTGTCTTGTTTTTGTCACTGATTCCTACTCACACTGTGCAGCTCACAGTTCAATCTTCATACCATGTTTTTCTGGAAGCTTTTTCTGACCTTCCTGACCAGATCAACCCTCATCGTAGCTTTGTACTTCCCCTAAAACCTCTCTTCCCAGTGTTTACTAAAATGTGAGATGTTATATGTGGATAGTGTATGATTATTTAATGTCTTTCCCCTCATTAGCATATGAGGTCCAGGAGTCTGGAACAGGGTCTGGTTTGTTCACTGTTTGATTCCCAGGGGTTATCACAGTGGCTAACACATTTCTAGGGCTCAAAAATATTTGTGAAGGGGTAAAAGAGAAGGGAAACGAATAGACGCAGGTCCCGGAATCACAAAAATAGTTTAAAGTTGAGTTTTTATTTCCACAGCATTTCCAGTAAATGGCAGCATTAGTAGTTGAAATGTCTGAAAAGGAATTTTAATTTCAAATGTCCTATTTTGGGTGTAAGCATTGTAAGGCTGCCTTTTATTTGTTATACTTCTAACATATATCTCTGATTGATCTGCTTAATCCACTATTCAGAATATCAAAAATATTTCTTGCCTCTAAATTTTAAAAATCCCAATTGTGACTTAAATAGGTTTGCGTGTATGGGGGGTTATTTTTTTTTTAATGACAAGAAGTTCAGTGACTTCAGGGCTTATATACTGATCAAGGATATCCTTAGGAAATCAGAGAGTCTTATAGCTAGACATGGTGGCACATGCCTGTAATCCCAACTACTTGGGAGGCAGATGCAGGAAGATCACAAGTCTGAGGCCAGCCTGGGCAAGTTAGGGAGTCCCTGTCACAAGAAAAGGGCTGGGTATATAGTTCAGTGATAGCATACCCCTAGGTTCAATCTCCAGTATCCTCCAGCCCAACACAGAAGGAGAAGAAATCAGTCCTACAATCCTGCTCTACTAGTCTTAGCTACATCTCCAGGATTAAGCCAGAGCCCTCCCTGGGGACCTCTACCTACATCTCCTTACCAGGACTGGATCATATGGCCAGTATAGCTGCAGGGGAGGGAAGCTGGTGGGAAATTAGGACTTTAGCTTTCTAGTTTTTCTTTTTTAAGACAAAGGGCAATTGGAAAGGGTACAGTGAGTTAACTTCGGTACCTCCCAGTGAGTGAACCTACTCTGCCCCAGTGAAAGGGGAACAACTTGGTGAATGTGGAGAAGGGGATAGGGGAAGGACACAATGGTAACTGTAAAGTAAGACCCAAAAGTTGTCTCAAGCAGACAGAAACAGCTTACCTTGGAGAAGCTATGGTTTCACTTCCTCTCCCTTTACCTGGCTTATCTCTACTTAAAGTTCAGCTCCTGCTTTTCCAAGTTTTCTCTTTTTATTTTTTTACCTAATACATAAAAACAAACATTGTACCATGTTTTAATACTTGTATATATTGTGTAATGTTTAAATCAGATTAAACATATCTATAACCTCATTCAAAATCTTCCATTTTTTAAATACAGAGTATATTATTGTCACCTATAGTTACCCTGCTGTGCAACAGCACACTAGAACTTATTTTTCCTACTGTCATTTAGTAACCAATGATTAACCATTCCCCAAATTCCACCTCTCCCAGCTCTTCCTAGCTTTAGGTAATCACCATTCCACTCTCAACTTCTATGAATTCAGCTTTTTTAGATTCCACATATAGTGCTCGCTTCGGCAGCACATATACTAGATTCCACATATAAATGAGATCATATAGTACTCGTCTTTCTGTCCCTGGCTTATTTCACTTATGATTTCTGGTTCCATCCATGTTATTACAAATGATAGAATTTCATTCTTTTTATGGCTGGATAGTACCACACTGTATATATGTACCACATTTTCATTATCCATTCATTAGCTGAGGGACACTTAGGCTGTTTTCACTAGGCTATTGTGTGTAGTGCTGTAGTGAACACAGGAGTGCAAATGGCTCTTCAACTGACATTCTGCTTCAAGCAAACCAGATGTATATGCCTCACTGCCAGATTGGTTCATTGTATACAAAGACAGACAATGAAGTAAGTATTCAATTACTGTGATAGCTTAACATGTTAACTCATTTAAACCTAACAACTACTGTTAAGGTTTAAATACGAAATGTCCCCCAAAGATTCGTGTGTTAAGGGCTTGGTTTCCAATGTGACAATGTTCAGAGTGGGGCCTAGAGTGGTAATTGCATCACAGGGTGACAACCACATCAACAGATTAACCCATGGATGAGTTTATCAGCTGAATGGACTGTCATGAAGTGGGGCCTCCTTGGAAGGTCTCTGGGAGGGTGGTATGCTTTCGAAGGGTACATCTCTTCTTGGGCTCCTTCCCTTATGTTTCCTGGCAGCCATGAAGTGAGCAGCTTTCCTCTACCATGTCTTTCTGCCCTGTTTCTGCCTTGCCTAAAGAAATGGAGCTGGCTGATCATGAGCTGAAACCTCTGGTACCATGAGCCAAAATAGACTTTTCCTTCTTAAAGTTGCGTATACCAGGTATTTTGTCCCAACAATACACAGGTGACTAATACAACAACCCTACAGATATGTACAATCGTTAACCCAACATACAAGACAAAGAAACTAAATCTCAAGAGATTCATACATTGCCTCAGGTCACAGAGAAAGCAGAGGGATACTGAAGTTGAATGAGTATAACCTAAGTTCTGTGAAGGCAGAGCTCATGTCAATCTTGTTTTTCACTGCTGAACACTCACAGCCTGATCTACTGATCAACCAATCAATATCAGAAATATATTTAAATTCTATGTATCTTTCTGTCTTACTCAAATAAATTCCACAAGCTACACCTGACATAGGTTGCCTGTCCATAGCTTATAGCCAAAAGTAAACTCCTTAGTTGCTGTCTTATCTTCCCCATGTTGGTTCACGCCCCACACTGGGATCTCTAGCAACTTGAGTAGAGCAAGCCATAGGCACACAAATGAAAAGAAGCCCAGTATGTACAAGAAGAGACATACTGATAAGGTAAACATAGGAAGGCCACTCTAGGATGAAAATGGCTTTGTGGTGAGATCACACTGTAGCCAACATTTCCCATGAGGTCTGTGTACACAACACTGCTTTTTAATTGTTACAATCCCCATCTTTAATATATGTATTACTGCTTCCTCTGTTCCAACTATCTAGTGACAATGGCTCACTTTCTGAGCAAACTTTGGCTTTACCTCCACTCAACCCATTTGAATCTTACCCAGTTTTCAAAGCCGATTCAAATAGTATTTCTATGTAAACTTTTCCATTTAATTCTTAGAACTCTCCTTTCCCACTTTTGCACTGCTACAACATGCTATCATCCATACGGCACTTAGTTTATTGTATTCTAAGTCACTGAATACTTGTATTATTTTCTGCTGCTAGTTTATGACTTCCTTAGGGACAAGAGTTCTATGTAATTGATCTTTGTATTTCCTGTGCCTCTTAAGTATAGAAGACAATATTTGCTGTATAACATGAACAGTGCCAACCCCAGTCCTTACAGCTAATTTTGCAAGAGAAGGATTCGTAATTCTGCACAACTCCTGTAAACCAAATGTTGAGTATAATTATAATCCAGACAAAACCAGAATGTTTTTCATTTCCATCACTAAGAAAGTAAGTCCAGATGGCTTAAGAATGCACCAAAGTAAATCTCCAAGTGGTTCTCAACTATCTGTCACCCAAATGGCAAACCATAGTGGTGGCAGATGGCCATAAAATAAGGTGAAGTTTGAAAAACTCTACAGAATATGTCAGCTTCCTATTGCGTCTTATGTTGTCCCTGATATTGCTGGCCAGGGAAGGAAGAAGTTTGAGCCCTATAAAGCAAAGATTTTGATCAAAATTTTAAAAATTGCTAGCAATTGGGAGTTATGGCATGAGCTTAAGACTCAAAATTTACATATTCTGTGATTTAGGGCAGTTATTGTTAATGTTATCTACCACAATAAACCTAACTTATAAGACACTGCCCCCACATTCAATTAGGGATGCTTAAATAGGAAAGGAGTTAGTTTCACTAACTGTCACCCCCACCCTCCCTAATTAGGTCAGCATCATGTCCATACCTTGATTTGGATTCTACTACTTGACCTATTCCATCACCCACTGCCACCACCCTAGTCCAAGCTACCATTACCTCTGCCTGGACAATTATAGGAGCTTCTTCATGGATATTCCTGTTTCTGTCTTGGCTTTCCTCCAGCCAATTTCTCATACTGTAGCTAGAACAGTAATTTTTAGAACAGTACTATGACTTTCACTCTAAAATAACCAATGAATCTGTACAACTGCTTAGGACAACAGCCATGTCAAACTGTTCAAAGAAACACTCATCTTGTAAATAAGAAAAGCCAAAACTAAATGAATATTGGAACCACATACCCAGTGTCATAACAGAAGTCAGAAATCAAAATTCATGATTGCACTGATGAGCCTCATTTATTTAATGAGCCATGCCGTTTCCCCCAGATACCTGCCACACTCTCATTGTGATCAATGGAAGACAAATGCAATGATTTGGTCTCACAGGAGTGTCTGCCCTGCGGACTATAGGTTGGATACACTTGGCTTACCTAGATCACATTAAGCAGAATTGTCTTGGGCTGAAAATAAAATACAGTTTATGTAAGCAGCAAAACTTTTTATTTAAAAAAATTTTTTTACTATAATACAATCATGTCCAACGTACAGGCTGCAGATTGGACACACCTGGTACAGCATGCGTCCATGCCACAAAATATTAAAAAAGATCACAAGGAGATAAAAAAGATGAGAACCCAGCTTGAGCTGAAGCATTAAGGGCCCATTCATATGGATACCTTGTGTCACTGGATCCACCTTCTCTAGCCAATTAGAGGATGGGGCGGCATTCCAGATCCAAGACTATGTGATGTACATGGGGAGCGTAAGATTTCACTAGTTGGATATGCAGGATTTGTGTCTTCCATGGTTTCCCATGCACCTGCTTAAGAAGAGTGGCAATCTGAGTTTCTGCAGATTCAGCCCACCTTTGCCACTCTAGCTTCGTGGCTGGTGAAAGCATTTTACCCCCCAAATCCCTGGTAGCTCCATTTTCCCCTTCGTTAGTGGTAAATTTCTGAGAAGAATAATACTGTTTCTCCGTTTTGCTGCTTCCAGGAGGCTGGGGATTCTTTCCTGGGAAGGATTCCACGTTTTGGTGGATATGTAAAATGCCACCAGCATCCTGTCGTAGTACCTGGCAGGCAATGGGCCAACCTTCTTCAGAGCTGGGAATTAGCCCCAGGTTCACCCTGTCTGCAATGTTTGAGAGCTTCAGTGTCCTATTATCCCCAAAGTGTATTTGGCACCGGTCTGATACCCCATTAATTTTCAGATTATTTTTCAGAGCAACGGCAGCATGGGGGTTCCACTCACAGGCATGGACGAAGGCAGCACCAGCATGAACTAGGAAGGGCAATGTGAAATAACCAATTCCTGCATATAGATCCACCAGTATTTCTCCAGCACAGGACATCGACGCCACTCGCAGCTTCTCAGTGATGTTTCCGAAGGAGAACATGCATTGAGTCACGTCAAACTTATATCGGATGCCGTTATCCACATGCTCTACCCAGCCATGATCGCCCAGCAGCAGAGTCACTGCTGGAGTTCGAGAGCCATTAGGTAACACTCTCCCTCGTTTTGCCAAACGCTGAACGCCAAGTGCAGAGGCAACGGTTTCCCAGAGTTCTGGTTCCAGATTTTTCCATTGCTTAGCTTGGAAACACTCTTCACTCAGTAACAAGAGGTTACCATGCCGTTGCCAAGACCGGGGCAAATCAGCTTCCAATTCAGCTGACCATGTTATTCCGCGACCCTCTACCCAGCGCCTCACCTCAAGACACAGTCTTTGGGCAGGTGAACAGCCGTGGGCCTTCTTTGAAGGAGCAGGATCCAGCAGCTGAGTCAGCACACAGGTACTGCCTGGGGCCACGCGGTTCCTCAGCTCCAGCAGGTGCTGCTCGGGGAGGGTCTCGCCCCGCACCGGCAGCGCCACGGTGCCATCTGGCATCTTCTCCACACGGTGCTGTCTATCCAAGAGTTTCTGCTTCTGGAGATATTCCCTGTATCGCTGGGTAAACTGAGGCTCAGTCACGACTGCGACAACACCTGTGGACTTCCCGCCTTCTCTCTCCATGTCGCTAGCGCCCGCATTCTTTCAGATTCCCTCGCGGAGACTCTCAGGGAACGTTACGGGTCCTTGTGTAAGTTTAAAGCCACATAAGATGCAGAGAAGCTCAAGCTGCCGTGCAGAGGCCGGAAGTGACGTCAAACGAACAGGCCGGAACTAAAGCTATAGCTGGAGAATAATTGCTGGCGAATGCAGTCTCCGTGGCCGTAGTGAAGCGCCTTCAGCCATCTTTGTTATGGTCGGTCTACCGTTGCTTGCGTCAGCCTGAGAAGAAATTAATAAAAAGAAGGGATTTTATAGTCTCGAAGACATCAGATTTGTCGATCGCCTTCAGAACCCTCTTGGATTCTTTTTCATGTCGCTGTGCTGAATTTGGAGAAAGACTTCCTATGTAAAAAAGTGTTGCTCCCAAGTCAGCATCAACAGTTGCTGAAAGAATCAGATATAAATTTCCGCTTCTTGTAAATATTGTCATCACTTCATTGTCTTGAAGTGCGAAGAACAAGTGTTTGGAAGTCAGAAGGATCTGAATTCTTTTATATCACCTCTCAAAACTGGAATCTCTATAAAATGTGAATTAACTGGAGAGGACTGTTATAGTGATTAGAGAAATTATATATACAGAGTTTTAAACAATGACTAGCAAACAGTAGGTAGTCAAAAAAAGATATTATAAAGTAACAAGTCGAACTGATTAAACGCAACTACGAAATACATGTTGAAATCTTTGCTAGTCCTGAAGAAGACAAAGAGGATAAATTCGAATACTTGAAAATAAGAACTATAAAGAAGCTCTGTCCCTTCTACAAACCTCCCACCATTCTACAGTTTAGGATTTTAAAATCTAGAGTTTAATATTAATTGCAGTCCCAAATTATACAGGTCACTCTGTATGAACATGTTCATACCCATTCAGGCAGTAATACATTTCTATGAGTACAGAAATAATCAGAAAAACAGATAAAGATCGATAAACTCCAATGATCCTTCTGTTTTACTTAAAGCTACAGATGAAAGGTTGAGTTATGGTATGCACTTTAAACGTCAATGTTATACAAGTATCAATATGATGATCTTAGTACTTTTGACATGGGAGGTTACTCCTTGTACAGTGTTAAATTGCAAAGTATAAAAAAATTGTAAAGTACGCAATATACCTTAGATGGTGGCATGTTATTTGTGTATTAATATAGAAGCTCATTAAGGAATGCTATAAAATATAAATGATTCAAGTGATTTCCTGTAAGTAGTGCAATTATGGTGATGTTTTCTTTTGTATATTTTTCTCTAATTATTAGTTGTATTTGGGCTGGGGATGTAGCTCAGGGGCACAGTGCCTGCCTGGCAAATGAAAGGCCCAGAGTTTGATTCCTAGTACCCAAACAAAAGCAAAAAGCAAAAAAACAAAAACAAAAACAAAAACAAATCCCCAAATAAAAAAGTTGTATGTAACAACTGAAAGTTATTTTTGTATCTCAGAGAATTGACGATACAGTTAAGAAATTTTCTGTGTCTCATTCAAGTGGAAACTCCTTTTGGTTTATTATTTGTAGCAGGGCATGGGAGAAGTCATACAAAGTATTCTTTCTCTTGTTCCCTTCTCTTCCAAAGCCAAACGGATCTGACACTTAAAACAATTGTTAAAATAATATATTACAAACTTTGAACCAGACTACACCTTGCTTTTAATCGGAGATAAAATATTGGCATACATAGTTTCAGAACTGGCTTATTATTGGAGAGTTGGAAATTATTTAAATAGCAGATTTAAAAGGTTGGGTATGTAGCTCAGTGATAGAGTGCTTCCCTAGGATGCATGAGGCCCTGTGTTCAAGATCCAGCTCCACAAAAAGCATTTTTCTTTTTTGCAGAATTACAAAGGAGGCACATTTATAGGTGGCCACCTTGATTTACCATCACTCAAACACTTTACATCGCTTTCCCTGTGAGCTCACTTGAGTGCATTAACATCAGAACAAAGCACAATCAACCAGCAAAGACAATAATAAACTGGTAGATAACCCATGGGCTCAAATTCAGAGGAGACAATTAGAATAAGAGAGGAAGTTTGGGGAAATTAAGTGGCGAGAGGAAGAGGAGGAGAGTGGACAAACTTTGTCACATATTACCTCTCCAAAAGAGGCTAGAATGATTTCATTCCACATTAACATCTCAGTCAGAGAGGCTCCAGCTGGAGGTGTGTTCCTGTTATCAATCCCCTCTTGAGATATAAACATGTAGAAGACCTCAGGTGCATTTGGCAACCTCTCATGAAAGTGCCTGTATTCCTCCTTTCAGAGATTTTTTCCCCCTATCCACTGTCAGCATTCATGTGGGAAGTAAGTTCTGAATTTTACTGGACTGGCTGTGTACAAGAGTCTACCGAAGGAACCAACACTGGAAGGAAAGGAGATTGAAGGAAAATCAGTATTTTAGTTCCAAAATAGTATCACTAGATGGCAGCAATAGCCAGGACCAAGGTAGTTGGTGGCACTGAGAAAAGGGTGTTAAATTTCTGGTGGTTTGGGTGTACCAGGCTCACAGGGCTCCTTAAGGGTCCTGCCTTTCCCACAGCCTTTCTTCATTTGTCTCCATCAGACATCTGTTACTGACAAGGATAATTCCAGCTTGTTAGTATGTTTGGGAACAAGTAGTGGAAACCTCAACAAATGGCAGTTAAACAGTGAGTGAAGAAGTAATATAAAGGGGTCCAGGGCTGTGTAGCTGTGCAGGGAAATCTTCAGTCTACCAGACTCCTCAGCTTTGCTGTGACCCTTTCATCTTTGTGGTTTCAAGATAATGCTGAACTTCTGGGTGCCCTGAATGAGACGGAGCAAAAAGAAACAAATGTCTACCCATGTGGATTTCTACTCACCTCTCTGGGACAAAATAGGTTCGCATGGCCACCCTGACTGCTGGAGAGGCTAGGAAAGGGGTTTGCATTACCTCTGGCTTCCAGTGAGGACGGAGAACACATAAGGGAGAGGAGCGAAGATTACCCATTAAGTGGCCATTCTGTAAACAGCAGGTAAGAAAAGCCCCTGAGTCCTCTGAAGAGGATTCGTAGGAAAGGCAGAAAGGAGACTGAAGAGCAAAGAACAGAATCTATGAAAAAGCTTTAGTGATAGAGTTGATTCAAGAAGAGGCTGAGCTGACTTATTTGCCTTCACCTTCCTCCAGGAAACTCCTATGCATTTTTGAAGTTTCAGATTCAGATTCAGATTGAAGATTACCTGCTTCAAGACCTCGTTTTCCTTTTCTTTTCTTTTTTTTTTTTTTTTTTGTTTCTTATCTGGGTTGTTTTTTAGGGAAGCTTACAAAAACCAAACAAAAATTCTATACATGTGAAGAAAGACATTATTTTAAATAGTGGCCTTCAGGAAAATAATATTAATATTTTATCAAGTGTTTACCATGTGCCAGGCACCAATTTCAATGTTTTATATTATTTTTGCAAGATTTCTGTGAGATACATACTATTAGTCCTCTTTTAAAATTTGTTTTTAATTATGGTAAAGACACAAAGTATAAAATTAACCATCTTAACCATTTTAAGTGTCCAGCAGTTCAGCAGTATTCGATATTGTCTTAGTTACTTTTCTTGTGGCTGAGACAAAATACCCAACACCCAAAGTGAAAGGAAGAAAGGCTTACTTAGTTCAATTTGTAGAGGTTTCAGTCCATAGTTGTCCATAGTTGACTGGCTCCAAGGCAGGGTGGCATGGCAGCAAGTTAGGAGAGCGCACAGTCCTCTTTCTGTCCCTTATGTCTTAGCCAGGCTACCCGCCCTCAGGTGGACAGCACTCACATCCTTAAACCCGGCACCCTAATTGTAGCATTGCACCAAATCAATCCCAGCATCGCACACTTTACATCCAGCCACCTGTGAAAAAGCCCCCCCTATGACCACATGAGGCTTTCGGGGGGCATCTAGACAAACCCGGTAACAAATACATTCACATTGTTGTATAGCAGATCTCCAGTTTTTCATCTTGCGAAAGTGAAACTATGCTCCCCAGTCAACAGCTCCCTTTCTCCGCCTCCCTCCAGCCCCTGGCAACAGCCATTCTACTTTCTGTTTCTATAAATTTGGTGATTTTAGATACTGCACAAATGGGATTATATAATTTTTGTCTTTTTGTGATGGCATGTGAGAAGGTTTCCTTTTTTTAAAAGGCTGAATAATATTTCATTGTATGTGTAAACCTTATTTTGTTTATTATTTCTTCAGTGATAGGTATTTGGATTACTTCTACCCCTTGACTATTATGAAGAGTCCTATGATGAACATGGGTGCCCGATAATCTTACTTTGAAGAAAAAGATATTAAGTCACTATGAGGTTGTCAGCCAGCTAGGATGTAGGGGATACAGACCAGGAGACTTCTGTGTCAACATATTTAATGACCATCACATATGAGCATGTAAGATGTTCCCTATGAGTGAGAGGGAAAAATACTAAATTTTTCTTCTATTTATTTTTGATATATCTTTAATTTCAATATATACAGTGAAGTATGTACTGTACTATTATTGTAGCTCCCAAATTTATCAATAAAATGCACAGGTACATAGTTTAGTGTTCAGTGCATGATAAATGTTATGGGCTGGTGAATATAGTAAGTGTAAAGCCCACATGTATTTATATGACCAGGTGTCTCCACCAGGGGAGTGTCCTTGGGCCACCAGGCTGGTGACTCTCCCAAAGCAAATGCTTAGAAATGTCATCAGTTTCTTAGGCTGTTGCGAGGGCTTTTGCAAGTGTTCTATCTTCGTTCTGCCCACTGGATGTTTCTTGCCCATCTCATAAATTCCATTCAGGTGCCCACTTTAGGAAATCATGAAAGATGACCTATGTCAGTCTAGAAAGAAGGCTGTGGGTCACTCCTATCCCTTATCTGAACCTAAGCGCCCCTCACATTTCAGCTCGACTCAACTCAGGCACCACCTCTTCCTAACTCCTCTAATCATTTTCTCTGCCTTTCCCTGCCATACCCTAAAGTCTAAGGGAACTCATTCTTCTTTCTTAACATGCCATTAAAATCTCTGTTCATTTTTCACATATGGCACATGCCAGAGTACAAAGATCCTTGCCGGCCAATGAGGTTTTTAGGAACAGGGTTCTGTATTTTCTTTTCCTTTGCCTGGCCCCTTACTCAGCACAGTGTGTAGATGAGGAGGTGCAAAGTAAATAACTAGTCATCAGAATAGGTTGTTCTGTTTTCAGGAAACCAGATATATAATAATCCTGAGATAGGTCATGGCAAAAGCTGGCTGGGGAAATAGATGCCCAGAATGGTTCCTAAAGCCTTACTTGTAGACTTCTTAGAGAATGGCCTAGATCTGGTATCTTGGCAAGCTTGAGTCTTGGGAACCCAGCACTGCCTCTCAGGACCCGGATGTAGAAGTTCTCGCAGGTTTCCTCAAGATTTAGACAATAAAAAATAAAGGAAGACATGAGGAACTGGTGTTATATCTTTTAATGACAGCTCATACCATGTCCCTCAGACAATGGTATATAGTTTTATTTTATTTTTTTCTACTTCTTTTTCTTTGTTCAGCCCAGATTTGCTCTGCAGAGCCAGTTTCTCTCCCAATCTTCATTTTACCTTTCCCATAAACTTCGCTACAACTTGTTCATTTCATTCAATTCTTTGTTTGAGGGGAAAAGAACCTAGAATACAACTCCAGAAGGAGAGGTGAGCAATCCAGAACCTGGTAACGTTTATTTGGAATATTCTACCTGATAACAATCCTGCTCAGCTGAATTAAGGAGTGGTGACTCAGGTTGCATGAAATAGAGCCTGGAGGGGCAGCATCAGCTAGTGACTGTTCTTCCTGCTCTCCGACTGACACGTCAGAGGCATTGACTTTGCACAGGACACAAGACTCTGAGTGGTGTCTTCACAGTATTTTGTAAAATGTGCAAAATTAAAATGTCAACTGAAAGTTAAAATCACTGTGCTGCCGTAATCCACCTTCTCTTCTGGGACACTTCCGTTTGTGTAGCCCTGGAGTGGCTATGGGCATTTGGGAACCCAGTAGATGAAGTTAAGGTGAGAGTACATTTACTTTTGGTTTAGTGAGGTACAATTACATAACTGCAGTCACTCCCGTTTGTAGTTAAGTTCTTGCTAGCCATTTCCGTTTAGAAAGGGCTTCCAGGAATACTCCTAGGCTAGCTGCTGACTCCCCTGGTATCTTGACAAGCAGGCACAGGGCCGGACGTTCTGTGATGACGCAGACGTGTTCTGTGGTGCTGGGCACTGGAAAGAGGTGGCTTGCAGAGGAGAAACCAGGTTTCAAAAGTAAAGGGGTCACTAACTAATGTGCAGAAAATTCTCTTAGTCTTCAAACATAAGTACTTTTAAATAGAAGGTTCAGTTCTCAGCAATGCCTGGGTAAGATGGAGGCTCTCTGCTGTAAGGAATCTACTTACTCACATAGTACATGTAATTACAAGCATACTATACACAAGCTATGTTTGACAGATGAATAGAGATTTTAAGAAAGCGGCATGAGTTCCCCTAGACCAGTGGTGGCAAACCTATGGCACACGTGCCGCAGGGGGCTGTTTGTATCATCGAAAGCTCTAAAAGGTTCACCATCATGGCTCTAGACTTTAGGGTGTGGTGGAGAAAGGCAGAGAAAATGATTACAGAAGGTAGGAAGAGGTGGTGCCTGAGCTGAGCTGAGCTGGAAGGTGAGGGGAGTTTAGGGGCAGCTAAGGGCCCTTCAGACTTCATGATTTCCTAGTTTCCTAAAGTTGAGTAGGAGAGTGAAAGATCATATTCAATGCAAATTCAACTCATTGACAATAATCTAATTTAAAATGCACTGTATTCATTCAGTTATTTAAATGCAATAATAAAACACTAGGATTACTAGTACAAAGTGTACTTTTCACAATATCAAGTATGCCTGTAGCGAAACTGTCCACCACACATCATCCCACCTCAGAAGGGTCCAGCTTCTCTGAGTAAACCTCGTGTTGGTCAAACGGGGGGAAGCATAAATAAATGTCCCACAAGAAGAAATTTGCTTGGGACAAGAGCACACAACCAGGGAACGAGAAGGACGGTAGCAAAAGGGAAGGCTGCCTGGCTGTCACATGCTGCGGTGCAGTTGGTACTTGCAGAAAGTGGCAACAACTCATAACTTGACGTGAGGTTGTCTGGGGTCACTTGAGATTTACAAAAGAATCATCCATCACACAACCCACTGAGCGTCAGTAAAATGGCTAAGTAGATAGCTAATCCCTGACAATGTGATTAGGTCTTTTTCTTTTTTCTTTGCAGTACTGAGGGTTGAACCTAAGTACTGAGGAATTTTCACTAAGCTAATTCCCTGCCTTGCCCCCCTTTTAATTTTTGAGACAGTCTAAGTCACTATATTGCTCAGGCTGGGCTTGAAGTGCAGTACAGCCTCCTGCAGTACTGAGACTATGGGGATACACCACCATACTCTGCCTGATGAGATTTTTTTCAAAAAGAACTTTTAAAACCAAGTTGTTGATGGCTGAGTGTTTCCCAAAACATTGTATTTTCTATGTAAACCAAAATAACAAAAGAAAATACCAGCATTATACTTCTCTAGGCTAACTACATTAATGTAGCTCAGACCAGAAAATTAAATAGGACGGGGACAAAACACGCTTTTCATTCAAAAACACTTTAAAAAGAATCGATGTGCTGTGTGAAATCAAGAGACAATAATTTGCTCTATGCTCTTTAACATCCCAAAGATAAAAAATTAGAATCCAAATGTTTTGCCATTGTAAATGACATTCTTATCATTTACAGGAGAATCTGAATCTTAATAAAAAGTGAAACTAAAAAATTGCAAATGTAAATGCACAGTATTGAATTTACCAGAATAATTGTGTTTGTAGGCCACAAAACCATAGTAGTACTAAAAAGAACCAGTATGTCTATGGTGCAGCTGTGTGTTTGATGTATTCCAACCATTGATAATAAAAATCAGTTTTGACACAGCCATATTAAAGGAAAGACTGGATCATATTTCTGTTCTCTCTGTAGGAAACAATAACTACAAAACTTCTTACATGTAGAAGGGCTCAATAACTATTCAGGTAAAAATTGAGGGGAAACATTATATAGATGCTTTTAACAGATGTAACAATATTGCTATTTTTCTGAGTTTCATGAAGTTTGTGACACTTGTCAGGCCTTTTTTTTTTTTTTTGACAGAGTCTTGCTGGGCAGTTCAAGCTGTTCTTGCACTCGCTATGTAGGTCAGGCTGGGCTCAAACTCATAGTAATCCTCCTGCTTCAGCCTCCGGAGTGCTGGGATTATAGGCATGTGCCATCACGTCTGGCTTACTTGTCAGTTTCTTAACTGACAAGAAATTACAATGTGTTCTTTTCTCATTCTTAAAATAAACATCTACTTTTATTCCTAGTTTTACATTTATAATTTTACATTCTTTTAAAAAAAAATTCCCAGAAGACTTTACCTTTTTTGATTGGTGGGGTGCTGGAGATCGAACTCAGGGCCTTGTACTTGCTGGGCGAGTACTCTACCACTGAGCTAAATTCCCAAACCCCCATTTTTTATTTTGTCCCCAAGCATCTTGATAAAATTTTAAGTTTACACCTGAGATTCTTCTTACTCCTGAAGATTAGGCTTTTGGGGGGAAAAATAGGAAGACAGGCAGGCTACTTCTGGTCTTTTCTTACAGACCTCTCAGAGCGGTGAAAAGTTAGCAGATTATGAGTGTGAACAGGGACAAAGAGAAAAAATAACTGGGAAAAACAAAACCATGTAAATTAACACAGACTTCCTGTCTGGCAGCTTGCTTGCTTCCATACACCTTCCACCATTGCTATTCACCATGAGGTGGCCCCGGCAGGGGAGGTCCTCGCCAGAGACTGTGCAGTATTTTTGGACTTTCTGCCTTCAAAACTGTGAGCTAAATAATCCTGTTTTCTTTACCAAGGTATTTCCTTGTAGTAACACAAAGTGTACTAATGCAGAGGCCATAGTAGTCACATTCAAAGATTAATTTGAGGAGATGAAGGGGCCAAATCCTTAAAGAGAACACATTTTTAGTTCTTTTTTTATATCTTCTTTTTATTCCCCTTCCCCTCCCCATCCAACTCTCCCCTCTGTCTGTAGATCCCTTTCTCCATTTTCACCATCATCAACAGTATTAGTTTACATTTGTGACATATAATTCATTGAGGGTAGTTGGTATATGTACATGATGTATCTTAAATCTTTTTACATCCCCTTCCCCTCTCCTTACCCCCCGCTCTCAGACTCTCGGTCCCCTTCCCATTTGCAAAAGATCTATTTCTCTGTTTCTTTTTATTAATCTTTAACTTGCTCTTTATTTGTACTTTGGATTATTCAAACGAGAAAAATTATACAGTATTTAAGTTTGTGTGTCTGATTTATTTCACTTAACATTATGTTTTCAAAGCGTATCCATTTCCTAGGAACGTCTCAAATTTGTCCTTCTTTGTAGCCAAATAGAATTCCGTTATGTATAGATAACATATTTTCTTCTTGCATTCATCTCTTGATGGACATATAGGCTGTTTCTAAGATTTAACTGTTATGAATTGTACTGCGATAAACATGGGCATGTACATATCTTTGTATTATTGTGACTTGAGCTCTTTGGGAAAGATACTTAGAAGGGGAATAGCTGGGTCAAATGGAATTTCTAGTTTTAGTATTTCTGAGGAATCTGCAAATTGATTTCCATAGTGGTTGTATCAGTTTACAGTCCCATCAACAGTGAAGAAGTGTCCATTTCTCCCCACAGCCTTGCCAGCATTAGTTATTGGTTGATTTCTTGATGACAGCCATTTCTTCTGGAGTGAGATGGAATCTCAGTGTTGTTTTAATTTGTCTTTCTCAAATGGCCAGCAATGTTGGACTTTTTTTGTGTATATATTTGCCATTTGTATTTCTTCATCTGAGAAGTGTCTATTCATTTCAAGTGCCCATTTTTAAATTGGGTCTGTAAATTTGGGCAGGTCTAATTTTTTGAATTCTTTATGTGTTCTAAATATTAGTCCTCTGTCTGAGGAGTAGCTGGCAATTATTTTTCCCATTCTGTGGGTTGTCTCTTCTGTTGGTGACTTCTTTTGCTGTGCAGAAGGTTTTAATTTGATGTGATCCTTTTTCTTGAATCTTGGTATTATTTCTTGTGCAATCAGCGTTTTGTTTAGAAAATCTTTGCCTCCACCTATGTCTTCAAGACTTTTACCTATTTTGTCTTCCAGCAGATTGTTTCTGTTCTAATGTTGAGATCTTTGATCTATTTTGATTTTAGTTTAGTGCATAGTGAGAGATATAGGTCTAGGTCAATGTTTGGAATATGGAGAGCCAGTTTTCCCTGCTCCATTTGTAGAAGAGGCTGTCTTTTCTCTAGTGAAGAGATTCAGCTCTTTTGTCAAAGGTAACATGGCTGAGTGTGCCTGGAGTTGTTTCTGTGTCTTCTGTTCTGTCCTATGCATTCATGAGTCTGTTTATTTATTTTGCCAATACCAGGCTGGGGTTTTTTTGGTGTTGTTGTTTTGTTTTGTTTTTGTTTTTATCACTATAGCTTTGTAGTATAACTCAAAGTCTGGAATTGTGATGCCCACTGTCTTCCCTTTGTTGCCCAGAACTGCTTTTGCTATTCTAGGTCTTTACTGGTTCCATATGAATTTTAGGATTGCTTTCTCCAGTTCGGTAAGGAATGTTATTGTTATTTTTATTAGGATTGCTTTAAATCTGTATAACAGTTTTGGAAGTATGGCCATTGGTTCTGCCTATCAGGAACAGGGGTTATCTTTCCATTTTCTGATATCCTCTTCAATCTCCTTTTTCAGAGTGTTATGTTCACTGTAGAAGTCTTTCACTTCCTTGGTTAGATTCATCCTTAAGTATTTAATTTTTCTTGATGCTATTGTGAACGGTATTATTTCTCTAATTTCCCTCTCAATTAGTTTGTTATTAGTGTACAGGAACACTATTGATTTTTGAGTGTTGACTTTGTAGCCTGCTATACTACCGAATTTGCATATTAGTTCTAGGAGTCTTTTGGTAGTTTTGGGGGTCTTCTATGTAGAAGATCACGTCATCAGCAAATAACGATAATTTAACTTCTTTCTTCCCTATCCATATCCCTTTAATTTATTTCTCTTATTGCTTTAGCTAACGTTTTGAGAACTATATTAAGCAGAAGCAGTGATAGCAGACATCCCTGTCTTGTTCTTGATTTTAGAGGGAAAGATTTCAGGTTCTCTCCACTTAGTGTGATGTTGGTCATTGGCTTGTTGTAGATGACTTTTATCAGATTGAGCTAGAGAACTTCTATTCCTATTTTCTTCAGTGTTTTTATTGTGAATGGTTGATAAAATTTTTGTCCTTGCTTCTGTTTATGTGCTGTATTACATTTATCAATTTGCATATGTTGAACCATCCCTGCATCCCTGGAATGAATTCTATTTGGTCATGATATGAGATCTTTTTGATGATTTGTTGCCTTGTGTTTGCCAGTATCTTATTGAGGATATTTGCATCTATGTTCATTAAAGAGATCGGCCTGTAGTTCTGTTTTTTGGTTGGGTTCTTTTCTGGTTTTGAAATCAGAGTAATGGTTGCTTCCAGGAAGGGCTTTGGTAGTACTGTTTCTCTCTCAATTTCATTAAAGAGTTTGAGGAGTAGTGGCGTTAGATCTTCTCTAAATTTCTTGTAGAATTTGGCAGTGAATCTACTGGGACCTGGGCTTTTCTTCGTTGGAACTTTTTTTAATTGCTTCTTCACTTCACTGACTGACATTGGCTTATTTAGGATTTTTCTATCTTCTTGGATCAGCTTAGGTATTTCATACTTGTCTAGGAATTTATTCATGTCCACTGAATTTTCCATTTTTATTAGAGTCAGGTTCTTAAAGTAGTTACTGATAATCTTCTGACTTTTGGCAGAATCCATTGTGATTTCACCTTTTTCATTTCTTTCTTTTTTTTTTTTTTTTTGGTGCTGGGGTTCGAACTCAGGGCCTTGTGCTTGCAAGGCAAGCACTGTAACTGCTGAGATAAATCCCCAGACCCACCTTTTTCATTACTAATTACATGGACTTGTGTCTTTTCTTTCCGTGTTTTGGTTAGATTGGCTAAGGGTTTGTCTATCTTGTTGAATCTTTCAAAGAACCAACTCTTCAATTCATTGATTCTTTGGTTTGTTGTTTTTTAGTCTCAGTTTCACTAATTTATGCCCTGATCTTTATAATTTTCTTCCTCATATTAGCTTGGTTTTGGATTGTTCTTGTTTTTCCAGGACTTTGAGGTGCATCGTTAGGTTATTTATTTGAGCTTGTTCTGTTTTTCTGATGTGGGAATTCACCACTATGAAATTCCCTCTTAGGACTGCTTTCACTGTGTCCCATAATTTCCAGTATCTTGTGGTGGCATTATCATTTGATTATAAGAGCTAATTTCTTCTTTAATTTCATCTGTGACCCATTGATTATTCAAGAGGGTACTATTTAATTTCCATGTGTTTGCGTAATTTCTGTGGACTCTTTTGCCATTGATTTCCAGTTTCAGTGCACTATGACCTGATAATATGCATGGGATCATTTTGATTCTTTTGCATTTACTTAAACATGCTTTACTGGCTAATATGTGGTCTGTTTTGGAGAAAGTTCTTTGTGCTGATGAGAAGAATGTGTATTCTGTTATTGTTGGATGGAATACTCTTTAGATATATTAAATCCATTTGTTGAAAGCTTTAGTGCAACTCTGCTATTTCTTTGTTGATTTTTGGTCTAGTTGATAGGTCCATTTATGACAGTATGATATTGAGGTCCCCATTACAATTGTATTGGTGTTCATCTGATTTTTCTTGTCCATTAGGGTTTGTTTTATGACATTGGGTGTGTTAGTATTATGTTTATAATTATTATCTCTTCCTGTTGAATTGTTTCCTTACCCAATATGTAGTGACCTTCTTTGTTCCTTCTGATCAGTCTTAGCTTGAAATCTACTTTGAAATTAGGATAGCAATCCTGATTTTTTTTCTGGATTCCTATTGCATGGACTATTGTTTTCCATCCCTTGATTTTTAATCTGTGAGTATTTTTTTGAGTTAAATGTGTTTCTTGTATGCTGCATATTGTTGGGTTTTCTTTCTTGATCCTTTCTGCCAATCTGTGTCTTTGGCAAATTGAAACCATTCATACTGAGAGGTATAGCTGAAAGGTATTGACTTATTCTTGTTATTGCATTCTTTTCCTGTTGTGGATTTCCTCATTCTTTTCCCATTTTGCTTAGTTGCTCATCCCACCAGGTGCATTCATTCCTTTTGGCTTGTTAACATTGTTGTCTTCATTGTGTATTTCTAGGATATCCTTGAGAATTTTCTAATGCTGGTTTGGTGGTCATGAATTTCCTGAGGTGCTCCTTGTCATGGAACTACCTCATTTCTCCATCAGTTTGAATGGAAAGTTTTGCAAGATTCATAAGTGAGAGTTGGAAGCTATTATCTTTTAGGGCTTGAAACACTACTCCAAGTCCTCTGGCCTTTAAGGTTTGTGTAGAGAATTCTGTTGTGATTCTAATGGTTTGCCTTTTTATATGATTTGTTGCCTTCTGTCTAAAGGCTTTCAAGACTTTTGTCCCTGTGATGGACTTCTGGAATTTTGAGTACAATGTGTTGTGAATAGGTTCTCTTTTGGTCATGACTATTTGGGTTTCCACATGCCTCACTTATCTGTCTGTTAATTTTTTCCCTATATTTGGGAAGTTTTCTGCCATTATTTCTGTGAACAGGGTTTGTTTATTTTTAATGCTATCTATGTTGTCCTCAGATTTTTCATTTACTCCAATTATTATTAGATTGGTCTTCTTTGCATCACCTAGCAGGTGTTGGATCCACTTTTTATTTTCTTTTGTTGTTTTTAAGGTGTCTTTTGGTAGTTGTTCTTTGAAAGCATCATTGTCTTCTAGTTCTGAAATTCTGACCTCTCTTTGGTCTGTCATGCTGCTGGTACTTTCAGTATGATTTTTAATCTCTTGTATTTCTAGTTGAAATTTTCTTATAGACTCTAATTCTTGGGGAGAAGTGCTGGGGATCAAACTCAGGGTCTTGCTCTTGCTAGGCAAGCACTCTACCAGTTGAGCTAAATCCCCAACCCCTAGATTCTAATTCTTCAGTAAACTGGCCAGTCATGTTTTGCATCATTTTGTTTAACTCATCTAACTTGCTGTTAGTGGCTATAATTTGTATATCTTGCTGCCAGATGGCTCTGATTTGAATTTGATCATCTGATGTTATACAGCTAAACTGTGTATGCTCTTGTATAAGATGCTAAAACAAAAACAGTCATTGCTATTTCATGGCTAGATTATTATTAAGCTGTGTGGTAAAATTTTCTTTTATTATTCATTTGTTTTTCCTTTATGGTTTTTCTCATTTTTGAGTGGGAGTTTTGTTTATAAGTAATATATCATTTTTTAATACATCTGTGTATAATATAACCTATTTGATTTTTAATTTTAAGGATATTTCAATTTTGTAAAAATTTTCCCATTAAAGTGTCAAATACAGAAATGAATGATTCATCTGATGAGTCTATAATTATATCTCATCAGAGGTCATGACCTATGTATTACTCTTCAGATGAAGATGCATTAACATTAAATGAATGTAACCCTATGGTAAATACATTCAATGAACATAGTGCAGATTTGGCTATGAATGTAGAAGATAAAGAGGAAGAATGGAAGCAAATAATAGAAACATGGTAGAACATGAGCAGACAGAACTGTAAAATGTACAACTGGTTATTTTTTACATTAAAAAATTTTATTAATACATGTTTGCAGTACTTGCAGTTTACAATCATCTTGGGGATTGGGTACATGTACATATTACAGTTTGTTTCTTTTTTTAAAAATCTCTCTCCTTTTCCCTCACCCCTGCTTCCCTCTTCCTCTAATTCCCCTATCCTGATTTTCATTCTTGTTGATATTATTAATCTTAGCTTATGTTATTGCGTATAATGTTTACATTCACTGAGGTTATTAGGTTCCTGTACATGGCATAACTTTATTCTACTTATTTCCCCTTCCCCTCCTCCTCACCCCTCACCCTTGTTTCCTTGGTCTACTTCCTATTGCAAGAGATCCATCTCCTTGTCCTCTTATATCCATCCTTTATTATTTGTTTTTACTTTGCCTCACTCAAATGACAGATACCATATGGTCTTTAAACTTGGATGCCTGATTTATTTCACTCAAAATTATATTTTCCAGGTGCATCCATTTCCTACAAATGTTCCAAATTTGTCATTCTTTATAGCTGAGTAGTAGTCCATTATATTTAGATACCACATTTTCTTTATCCAATCATCTGTTGGTAGGTATACAGGCTGCTTCCAGGATTTAGCTATTATGAATTTTGCTGCTACAAACATTGGTATGCATGTATACCTGTAGTATGGCGTCTTAAACTCTTTGGGGGAAGAGATCTAGGAGGATAGCTGGGTCATATGGGATTTATAATTACAGTTCTTTGAGAAATCTCCATACTGATTTCCATAATGGTTGTACTAGTTCACATTCCTACCAACAATGAAGGGAGGCTCCTTTTTCACCATGGCCACACCAGCATTTGTTAGTGTTTGATTTCTTAATGATTGTCATTTTTTCCAGAGTAAAATGGAATCTTAGAGTTGTTTTAATTTGCATTTCTCTGATGGCCAGAGACGTTGAACATTTTTTCATGTATTTGTTGACCATTTGTATTCTTCCTCTGTGAAGTGTCTGTTCATTTCTCTTGCCCATTTCTTGACTGGGTCTTTAATTTTAGGTGGATTAATTCTTTTGAGTTCTTTATATAGTCTAGCTATTAGTTCTCTGTCTGAGCAGTAGTTGGCAAATTTTTTTCCCAGTCTGTAGGTTGTCTCTTTGTGCTACTGATTGATTATTTTGCTGTACAGAAGGTTTTTAGTCTGATGTAATGCCATTTATTGATTCTTGCTGCTTGCTGCTTGCTGATGGGACATCTTTCCATTTTCTGATGTCCTCTTCAATCTCCTTCTTCAGAGTACTATAGTTTTCTTTATAGAGGTCTTTCACTTCCTTAGTTAGGTTAATTCATAGGCATTTCATTTTTCTTGGAGCTACTGTGAATGGTGCTGTTTTCATAATTTCCTTTCATTCCATTTATTGTTGGTGTACATGAACACTAATGATTTTTGTGTTTTGATCTTGTATCTTACTATGTTGCTGATGTTGCTTATTAATTTTAAAAGTTTTTTGGGGTAGAGTTCTTTGGGGCTTTTATGTAGAACAGCATGTCATCTGCAAATAATGGTAATTTGAGTTTTTCCTTCCCTATGTGTCCCTTTTTCCTCCTTTCTCTTGCCTGATTAGTCTGGCTAATATTTCAAGAACTAGGGCTGGGGATTTAGCTCAGTGATTAGAGTGCTTGCCTGGCAAGCACAAGGCCTGAGTTCGATCCCCAGCACTGGAAAAAAAAAATATTTCAAGAACTATGTTGAATAGAAGTGGTGATAGTGGAGATCCTTGTGTTGTTCCTGATTTTAGGGGAAATGCTTTTACTTTTTCCCCATTTAGTATGATGTTGGCTGTTAGTTTGTCATAAATTGCTTTTATCATATTCAAGTATAGACCTTCTGTACTTGTCTTCTTCAGGGTTTTTATCATGAAGTGTCAGATTTTGTCTAAAGCCTTTTCTCCATCTATTGATAGAAGCATATGGTTTTTTGACCTTGTTCCTGTTTATGTGATGTATTACATTTACCGATTTATATATGTTTAACCATCCTTACATGTCTGAGATGAAACCTAATTGATCATGATGTATTCTTTTGATGATGTGCTGCATTCTATTTGATAATATCTTGTTGAAGATTTTTGCATATATTTTCATTAAGGAGATTGTCCTATAGTTTTCTTTTTTAATTTGGTCTTTGTCTAGGTTTGGGATCAGGGTGGTACTTGCTTCCCTAAAGGAATTTTGGGGTGCTCCGTCCCTTTCAATTTCTTTGAAGAGCTTGAGAAGTATTGGTGATACAATATCCTTAAAGGTTTTGTAGAATTCAGCAGTGAATCCATCTTGTCCCAGGCTTTTTTAAGTTGGTAGATTCTTTATTATCATTTCCATTTCTTTGCTTGTTATTGGGTTGTTAAGCATATTTCTGTCTTTTTGGGTTAGTTTTGATAATTTGTGTGCATCTAGAAATCTGTTACAGAACTTGTAGTGAGAAATATTAATTGCAGCGATCCTTTTATGTTGTACAAAGTATTTGTATCTGATAATGTACTCAAAATTTTAGTTGAAGAAACAAATAGGTATGCCATACAATATGGCATTACGTGTAAGGAGAAGAAAACAACAATGCTGGGAATATGTTACAATTAGATCAAAAATTTTATAGGTGTATTATTAATATTGAGAATAGTACTATTACCAGGTATTATATTGTATCAGTCTAAAAATAATATGTATGCCAGTGGATGTATAAAGAATCCCATACAGCTGGGCCTGGTGATGTATGCTTGTAATCCTAGCACTCAGGAAGCTGAGAAAGGAGGATCACCATGAGTTCAAGGCCAGCCTGGGATACACAGTGCATCCAAGGCCAGACTGCACCACATAGTGAGAACCTGCCTCAAAGAAAAGTGGTTGTTTTTTGACTATTTCAAACTGCTTACATTTCTCTGATACTACGACACGCAGAATTGAAGATCTCTTGAATAAATTTAGAAAGATTATGGGAGAAATTATTAGTACACTGAAGAATACAGTAAAAACTTGAAAAAATGTAATGATAGAAGAAAGTATGATTTATGGTGAGGATGTCTGCATTTTTGCCAATACATCAAAGGGAAATGGCACAAATATGGGATAAAATTATATAAAGTATGTTTGCCTAATGGTAACACCTATGATTTACATGTCTATGCCAGAAAAAGTGCAAACCATTTGATGCATGGGGCTTCTTATGCTGTTGTTTTGAAATTAATGAATAGCTTATTATCTGGACACTACACATTACATGTAATGGTTGTTATTTGCAAATACTCCTGTCACAAAAACTTTTACGAAAAGAAATGTATATTTGTAGCACAGTACAGCCAAATCAAAAAATTTTACCTATACAAACAAAGACAAAGCAAATATGTGGCAAAATTGTATACTTTGAAAATTGCTCTGTCATAAAATTTGTTAAATGGACTGATAAAAGAACCCTTTGTATGTTAATGACTTGTAAAAATCATATATGTCCGCTGATTGAAGGAAAACCTGGAAACACAAAACCTGACCTTTTCTTCGGTTACAATATTGCAAAGAAAGGCTTTGATTTAGCAGACCAGAAGTCACATTATAGTTTCTTAAGGAAAATATTAAAATGGTATAAAAACGGTAATACAGCTAATTTATGGTACAGCAGTTGTAAGTGCATGTTATACACACCATTGATGGGATACTTGCAAGATTTCCACTTTAAAATTTAAGAATTATTGGGCTGGGGATTTAGCTCAGTGATTAGAGTGCTTGCCTTGTAAGCACAAGGGCCTGAGTTCGATCCCCGGCACCACCAAAAAAAAAAAAAAAAAAAAAAAAAAGAATTATTGATCAACTATTAACCCATAAAGAAATACCATGGGCACGAATTGAAAAAACACTCATTTTATAGAAGCTTATTCAGAATCAGTAAGAAATGCACACAAGCAATGTAGAGAATGCTGTCGAAAATTACCTGAAAAATGAGTGTTGCTTTGGCCAAAAAAAAAAGCCAAACACATCATGACATTTTGCACACTATGCACAAATCACCTGCCTTTATGTATAAAATGTTTTAAAGAAATGAATATAAATTAATTTCTCTTAATTTAATGAAATAAATGTATTGATTATTATAATAATTTTTAATTGGTATGAATAATGTTAATATTTATGTTTGGGCAGTAATTATTCAAATTCAAGCACCTAACTAGATTTGGTCCATTTATAGACTTTTAATTAATTTTGCTAGTGAAAAGACCAATAAAAGTGATTAGATCCATTGGTACCAGCAGTGGTACAAGCCACACAAAGGGACTCTTAGAGATGACTGCATGCATTTTGTATGAAGAGATGCACATGAGTCTTTTTGGGGCCAGGGTAGAATGTTAGCGTTTAGACTGAGAATGTCCCTCAAAGAAAGGTTCACGTGCTCAGAGGTGGGGCTTTGGAATGTGATTGGATCATGGGTTCATGACTGGATTCATCCACTGGTGAGTTCAGCAAGTGAGTGTGCTATGGGAAGGAGGGTCCTGGTCAGAAGAAGTGGACACCGGGGGCATGACCTGGAAGGGTTTATCTCTCTCTCCCTGGCTGCTTCCTTCTCTTTGCTTCCTATACTATCTCCCTTCCAAGTGGTTATGGGGGAGGCAACAAGATCATGCCTCTTGGCCCCTTGAGTCACAAAGTCCTCTGAGAATGATCATCTCCAGAAGAATGTACATACAATTTAGATTGCTCACAATTTCAAGGCAGTCACTCCAGAATTCCTTGCATGGATCAATCAAACATCTCAGATCTCTGGTTGTAAATGAATGATACATGTGAAAACACATTGTAAATCATAAATACTCACTTTGGTAAAGTTTATTGCTGGTACTATTTCCTGGGAGCCAGAGGACTTCAGACTAAAGTCTCTTACATCCTGCTTGTGGTTAAACAGTGGTTGTGAACCAAAGGTAGGAAAATTTGGCTTGGTGATAGTCTTTAGGAGTCTTTGTCATGTATTAAAATATGTGTGATGATGTTCAAAAGAAAGCAGCAGTCTACTTATTATAGACAAAACTAGAGTTAATGTTTTAGCTTAGAGACATACTATGTATTTAATACAACATAAATGTAATCAATATAGTATTAATATATTTTCATTATTGTTGACATTTATATAGTTATTTCCAAAGAAACACACACATATATTTCTATAGAAAACGATGCTAAGAGATGGGAAGGTTTTGTAAAAACCTGTTTGGGACTTTCCTATCTTGCTTTTAAATTGAATACTACAGTTTGGATCTTGGGCCCATGTGTTAAAGGCTTTGTCCCCAGGGTGGCACTATGTAGAGGTGGTGGGACCTTTAATAGGTGGGGTTAATGGGAAGTCTTATGGTTACTGAGAACATGACCTTGAAGGGCATCGTGTGACCCCGCTTCTTCTGCTTCTTCTCTTTCACTCCTGGTCATGATCCAAAATCATGCATGATTTTGCTCTGTCACCTGCTCCCACCATGATGTGCTGCCCAAAGACATGGGGCCAAATAAATATGGACTAGAACCTCTCAAACTGAGAGCCAGAATCAACCTTCTCTCTCTCTTTTTGGGGGGTGGGGAGCTAGGGACCAAACTCAGGGCCTTGTGCTTGCTAGGCAAATGCTCTACCACTTGAACTAAATCCCCAACCCCAAACTTTTCTCTTTAACACAAAATTCTGGAAAACAAGTCACTCATTTAGTACATTCCAGATGATTATTCTCCACATGGGAGGAATCAGTGACATGGTCTCTCCCCTCAAAGAATTTATAGAAAAGTAAGAATTGATAAGTACTTGTTGATTTATAAAGCACTGCTCTTTGGGGCCTGGATAACCTGACCCCTTTATATGTCATGCCCTTCTGATGTCAGATAAACACCAAAGGGCAATGATTTCAAAGGTTCTAATTAATGACAGGGAATACTTCAGACTCCGGCAGAATATGGCTCATTACATAAGTTAAATTCATGAGTCATCAAGACATTAATATTTGTTGTACATGCTTTCTTTCTGAGGAAACACCTTATCTCTATTCATGTTAATCATTATCTCAATTACAAATTATATTTAAACACATGTACTGAAGCCCACTCAAAGGGAAGTGAATAATGATATCTATAGCAATAATAAATTATTTACCTGAAGCTAGTTAGCAAGTACTAGTCAAAACTGGAAATAGACTCCTGAACTCTCTGTCTGTATTTAAATATGTCAAGGTCAAAGACAGATTAAGCAACTGGTCTTAGATATTTTTAGCAGTAGCTACAATTAAGATTTAACAACACTACTTAATCTGGAAAATATCATTTACTGATTATTATCTTGACATTCATTAAGAAATTCAAAATCATGTGAGTTTTGGGAGACTGCCAATGGTAAGAACATTTTGTTGTGTGCCAACTACGAGCCCGGTGTTCTATTGCTCTTTGTGTAGAAGAATTCTTTCAACAGCTCTGCAAATTCTCATTTTATAGATGAAGAAATGAGGTGAAATGATTTGCTTTAGATTATGCAACTAGTAAGTAGAAGAGGTAAAAATTTTAAATTCATAAAATAAAATGCTGAGAATTACAGTGAAAGCCAGTTATATTGAATAATAGTAAAATGTTGTATAGAGTGTAAATACAACAGCACCTATCTGAGTCATTTCTTGGTTATTGATGAACATTGATATTTGGAATACCTGGTGAATATCAATCATTTTTAAGTGATACAACTACAAGCCCCAATCCACCCATTTTAATTCTTTTTAAATTCACTTTAATTCTTAAAGCTAAAGTGACTTATTTTTTCATTTTTCTAAAATATTTTCAG
This sequence comes from Hystrix cristata, assembly GCA_004026905.1. Taxonomy (NCBI): domain Eukaryota; kingdom Metazoa; phylum Chordata; class Mammalia; order Rodentia; family Hystricidae; genus Hystrix; species Hystrix cristata. The sequence continues at coordinate 39,630 of PVJO010006334.1, read as the reverse complement.
ATTGGGGACCTACTATCATTATTATGCAAAAACATGCAGCGGGAACTATCGAACTTGCTTCTGAGTTAGAAATCAGTAAATATTTACGAAGAGTCTGCACAGGTGCCTGGCGGCGAGTTAGGTCATGGGAGCGTAGCGGGGTATGAGACAGACAGGTTCCTGCTTTCAGGTGGCTATACATGCTAACAGGGCGAGTCCCTCAGGTAACCAGTTCTCAAATAACTGCGCGAGGTAACTTCAGATCATGGTAAGTAAAATGGGGAAAATAAGGCTGAAAATAAGAATGGGATGGCGGGGTGGGGGGCTGCTGCAGACTGAGTATTCAGAAAAGGCCTCTGTCCTGAGGTAACGTCTATGCTGATCTTGAATGATGAAAAGAATCAGTGATGTGAAGATTGCAGGCAGAATATTACAGGCAGCGGGCACAGCCCCTGCCCCATCCTGGTGTAACAGTACACCCGGCACTTTGTAAAAGCAGACTGGTGAGGGTGAGGTCAGGTGGAGAAGTAGGCAGGTGGCCCCTTCTGGTGATCACACAAGCAACTAAGACCAGTACAAGGAGTCCGTTTTTGTTTGCTTGCTTGTTTGTTTTTCAGTACAAAGGGCAGAGCTGAGAATTTTAAATCATAGGAAGAACCTGCTCATATTTATAAATGTTTACAGTGGCTTAAAGATTACCTGCTAAAACTGTACCTAAATACGAAAAAATATTAAATCTCACAGAAATTCAATGATACATCTAAAGGAGATAGTACAGATCGAGCTGGGACTTGACCCATTTCTGGCTCCAGAAGCAGTATTCTTTCTATTCTAGTACTTAACCTTGCCCTTTAAAGCTGGTACTTTTTTTTTTTTTTTAAAGCTGGTACTTTTAGGGAAGCATTTATAACTCTCCTTTGAGTCTTTTCGAAAAACTGTTTCTAAGTTACAAGATGATCTATTAACATGAATGCTACAGTCTTCATGCTTTAAAAACAATTAGTGCAACATCCTTGCTAATCCCCTGGCAACAGTCAATGTTAAGTTGGGGTGTCAGTTACACCACTGTCCTATGAACCCAGTTATTTCTCAGTAAGACCATATATCTGCTACTCCAGATGCCTAACATCTAATCTTGGAATCAAAATTTATGATGAAAGGGACCTTTGGGTTCATTTACTACAGTCTTTTAAACAAAAAGAAAATTGATTTACTTCTTTACCTCTTCAAAGACTCTTAGAGTGATTTTTCTTCTTACAAAAACATCATCTACTTATTTACATATTTTTTAGATTGCAAATCTGGGCTCAGGAGGTTGTAGGTATTTGTTGGTGGTGTGAGTGTTTTATTTTGATGGTTAATTAAACCATCAGTGATTTATCATTAGGAAAATATTTACTGAGTATGGGATACATGCCTGCAGTCTAAGCCTGGGGGATATAGTGGTGCCGTGTGGTTTTCTCTTCCACTGAGCTTATCCATTAAATAAAGCTGTAGGATAAAGATAAGAATTATGTATATTTCAGAAGTTTTCACAGCCTCAAATAGCCAGAAACCATAGTTGCAGCCATCATTTGTTATAAGCTCAAAGCTGGATTCTTAAAGTTTGAACTATATGGCTGCAGTAAAAAAGTAAAACTTGCTATTTTTATAGTTCTATTACAGCTTCAAATACAGTTAGTTTTCATCAAGTTGACAAGGATTTTTTACGCACCTAGTATGTACTGCTAGGCACCAGAAACCCAAAGCTGAACAAAATTGCTCCTGTCTTCATAAAGGGATAGCTGGGAATAAAAACAAATGAAGTAATTAAGAGTGATGAGGGCTCTGTGTGTGTGTTTGTGTATGTGTGTGTGTGTGTTTGTGTGTGTGTGAGAGAGAGATGCAGACACCTGAGGAAAGAGGAAGGAGAGTGTCAGAAAAATCTTTGACAAAGTGATAATGTTTTGGTTGAAGATATGTAGGAACAAACTGGGGAGATAGGACAGAAATATGGAGATAGAGGTGAGGGTCCCAGGAAGAATGAAGGGCATACAAGAGGCACTAAAGCGGGACGGAGCGTGCATGGTTCCAGGAGGGGCTGAACACCAGTATGCCTGGAGCTTAACACAAGAGGTGAGAAGGTCAAGCTGGAGAGGAGTGGGCAGCAAGCACTGAGTGCCTTATCCTGACCACAACAGGAAGCCATTGATGAATTTCAGGGAAGTGAATGATATACTTAAATGTGCATTTATAAGTAACTGTGGCTGCTGCACAGAGTAGGTCCAAGGGCTGGGAGACTAGGTTAGGACACTGCTGTATTGCACGTAGAGAAATGGCAGTGGGATGAAAAGAAGTGGACCTGGTTAAGAATTGTTTTGGCTTTGGGGAAGAAGCGCCTTCTCCAATTTTCTCCAAATTTCTGGAGAAATTTTATGGGCAACCCCCAGGGTTCTGGCTTGAGCAGCTGGGGGAATGGTAATAACACAGTTCAACAAGATAGAAAATGTTGAAAGAGAAAGTGAGACAAAAAGAGTTATACAGAGAAGTGCCCTTTCCTTATTTACATTGCAATGTGGGGATCTGCTCAGACCCCAAAATTGATTTAAAGATTACTTTAACTAAAGGCATTGGAAAGTTAATCAGATGCAGCCAGAACTTCCTTTATCTAACCAAAAGCAGAAATTCTTAGAATGAGGCTGCCCCATCCCTTCTCCAGAAAAGATTTATAATCATCAGGGACAACAACAATAACAACAAAATAAAAAAACAAACAACATCACACCTTCATAAACAGACATTATCACAGCCTTTCTTATCTTCCACTCTTTCCCACCCCCACCAAGTTAGGTATGCAACCCCTCTCCCCACCACTGACCACTTAGCTACTTCTTTGGCCCCTCAGTGTGCATATGAATGAACCATGTGTTTTTTTCTCCTAGTAATCTGCCTTTGTCAGTTTAATTTGCAGTTCCCACATGCTGAACCTAAGAAAAAAAAAAAAAAAAGCTTTGACCTAGAGAAAAAGTTTTACCTCCATAACACTGCTAACTGTGTGACAGACATTACAATGGAATTTTAAAGGGGAAGCCTGGAAAGTACAGCTCAGCAGTGTTTGGTAACTTGCTCAAGGTCACACAAAGTGTAAGTGTCATAATCAGATTTGAACTTTTCTTTTGACACCAAGTCTCATGTTTTTGTTTTTGTTTTGTTTTTTTTCTGTTATATGATACCTTGGTTAATCTCAATGCCAGTTGTCTAAATTCCCTTGTGGTGAAAAGTAGGGGAAGAGGGTGTGTGTGTGTGCATGTGTGCACATGTACTGGTGAGAGGGTCTGAAAGATCAGAGTTGGGAGAAGACATTTCTTGCTCCAGGAGTCAGAAAAGAAGAGAGAAGTCAGGTTCATGCAAAGACTTGGCCAAGTCAACAGGGACTTGCCTACATGCTGGGAGAGATGGGTCAGGAGCCCACACTGAACCTGAGGTGGAGAGAGTGGAATCCGAAAGCAAAAAAGGACCAGAAAGATGGACACACGTTGTGAAGACATGGAAATTGGTTTGGGGATTCTGGCCAGGGGAGACACAGCTTTTTGAATTTGCTTTTGCCTCTCAGCAGATGTTAGCAAACATCATGAGCACCTGTGCAGATCATGGGTCCCTCTAACCCTTTCAATCATTCAAGAAGACAAATAAGTACAGGTTCAGGAGAAATGTATTCTCAGGAGCTTCTCACTGTGCAATACTCATTAGATTTATTTTGGGTATAGACTATTCTATTTGCACATTGGTGGGTTTTACTCTGTATCATGTTATTGTCTGATCTTTTATGGCAATGCAAGTACATCTTGTACTTCCAATGGACTACAAACTCCTTCAGGGAAAGTAGGCTGAGCTTTCAAATCAGCATCGTTCATTCATCTATGATTTCACAGTTCGAAGCATCTCTTTTGTCAGGCACTGTTGTAGGAGTGAGGGTTTAGCGGTAAACAAGACAGACAAGACTCCTACTTTCATAATGCTTCTTAGATCGCAGTAGGAAGAAATAGCCAATAAAAATATACAAATAAGTTCAGATCAATTAAAATTCTATTAAACAATAAAACAAAATAACATGATTAAGAGTCAGTCTGAGAGAGGCAACTTGACACAGGGTGGTCAGAAAGGATTTGATAAGACTAAAACAGCCACAGGGAGGCTGGAAAGCACAGTACTGAGTGCAGAAGGAATAGTGGCACAAAGACCTGGGACAGGGACAAGTTCGATCTGTTCCAGGAGGATAAGGGAGTCTGCATGGCCAAAGCGTGCAGCAAAAGGGAGTATGTAAGAAATGGGGTGTCAGGTGTGGCCAGGAGCCAGACGGAGCCTGGAAGCTCAGTAGGACTCAGTGAGGAGTTTGGATTTTATTCTAGGAGCAAAGGAAGACAGCAGGAGCGGGATGGTCAAGGGAACCACACAGTTTGATTTGTGTTTTACCATAAGCCTTTGTCTTCCTTAAGGAATGTGGATTTAAATGAGGCTCGGTGGGAGCAGGGAGGCCAGGTGCACTCCTGTGATTGTGTAGAGAGAAAGCCATTGCAAAGCAGTGATCAGACTTGAGACATATTTTGGAGAAGAGCTCAAGTGAAAATTTAAATGTGAGAATAAAGAACAGAGAGGATTAAAAAGTAACTCCTAGAGTTCATTTTTAATAGTTTGATTGACATATAATTTATGTACCTTAAATTAACCTGTTTAATGTTCAATTCAGTGGTTTTGAGTATATTTAGATTTGTGCAATGCTCAACATAATCTGTTTTTATAGCAGTTCATCACCCCGCAGAGAAACCTCCTGCCTATTAATAGCCATGCCCCATTTCCTCAACCCCAATTCTAGTGTATTAGATCCCTTAGGGGCACCACAACTAATTACCACAAATTTATTGGCTTTTTACAACAGAAATCTGTCCTATCTCAGTTTTGGAGGCCAGAGCCCAACATCAGGGTGTCAGCAGGGCCCAGGGGTGACTCCTTTGCTTCTTCCAGCTTCTGGGGGCTGCAGTTACCCCTTGACTTGGGCTGCGTAATTCTAGTCTCTGCCTCCATCTTCACATGGTCCTTTCTCCCTGTGTCTCTCCTTTGTGTGCCCTTTATGAAGATTTAGGGCCCACCTGGGTAATGTGGGATAATCTCTTCTCAAGTTCTTTAATTTAATTACATTTGCAAATTTCCTTTATCAAAATAATATTACTTTCATGGATGCCTGGAGGTTAGGACATGGCTGCATCTTTTTTGGGGACATCATTCAACCCAGTACACCTAGGCGATTTCTAATCTATTTCCTATCTCTATAGATTTGCCTGTCCTAGGTGTTTCACTTCTGGGGTTTTCACCCAGGAACTTGAGTGGATGCTAGTGCTGCTACCTATGGCCAGACTAAGGATAATGGTGCAGAATCAGGAGTCCTTTGCTGGTGCCATGTTTGAAGTGCATACTGGATATCCAAGTGGAGATGTCAAGTAAGTGCCTCTAGACATGAAGCTGGATGTGTTATTCTGGAGATGGAGATTTGGTGTCATCGACATATACCTAGCATAGATAGCTGTGGGCTGTGTGAAATCACCTTGGGCATAAGAGAAGTAGGAGGAGGATCAAGCCTGGAACATGTGAGTGATGCAGAGGAGTGTTAAAAAAATTTAGAAGAAGCGGGGCTGGGGATTTAGCTCAGTGATTAGAGTGCTTGCCTTGCAAGCACAAGGCCCTGAGTTCGCTCTCCGGCACCAAAAAAAAAAAAAAAAAATTAGAAGAAGCAACAGGCAATGAGATGATAGAAATATCAGAAGAGTGTTTTCCTGGATGTCAAAAAAAGAAGGTTTCTGCATTGTGGGGAGCCAGGCGTAGAAGACGCTGGCCAGCTTCCAGGGACACCCTGCGGCCGGGGGCTGCAGGCAGGCTGCTGCTCTGGGACAGTCTGGGCCTTGTCTCCTGCCCTCCCAAGGCCGGGGTCTGATCCTCTCAGAGACTACAGCTTTGTTCCCTCGAACTGCAGAGCAGCCAGAGTCTCAGCTCTGGGGCATGACTCTTAGCACCCCTAGCCCTGACAGATATCTTCATATTTTGCCAGTCATCACAGAAAGGATTTAAGTACTGAGATGATTAGAACTCAAATTGCACATAGGAAATCACTGTCTCAAAAAGAAAACAGATATAAGGAATATGAACGAAACAGACACTTAGGTTTGAAAGATGTCAACATTCCAATCCTACAAAGTAAAAGTTTTGTTGAATTAGATGAGACCTCTCAAGAGCTCGTTCCAGAGAAGGCCAATATCAAGCCAAAGTCTATGAAAACTATTCTAAGTGATCAATGAAAACAAATGCTCCAGAAATTCAAAGAGGAAAAGCAGCTTCAAAAACTGAAAGAACAGAGAGAGAAAGCTAAATGAGGAGTGTTTAAAGTGGGCCTTTTCACACCTGACGTCCTTTCCTTCCTTTCTTCAATGCAGAATGTTAAGAAACCTGAACCAAAAAAGGCTACTTCATCTTCTGTATGGATTACAAGATCAAAGGCCAAGGACCAACTGGAACCAACCAAGATTCCTACCAGGAGTGATGTCTGAGCAGCCCTATCCGGCAAAAGACAGGCTACTAACAGGAGAGCGTTGGACAAAGAAAACAAAGCTGTGCCCTCTGTAGTGCCTGTGCCTGGCAGGCTGACTCGACTGGCTACTCAGGCCGCAAAGCCAGTTGCCACAGGAAGAAAGCCAGTCACAAGAGCAACTCACAATAATGAACCAAAAAGGAAGGCACCAAATAAAGGAAGACCTGCCATAAAGATACAAAGGAAACCTGATAAGGTCATTTCTTTTGAAGTCCATAGTGAAGAAAATACTGCACAAACCAGCACAACAAATGGAACGGATCGAGATGGAATCTTATCATAAACGGAAAACTTACCTAAAACAAATCTCACAGAAACAAGAGGCAAGAATTTCTTCTCACCTAAAGACTTCGTGTTCCAGCTGCTGGATGGTGTGAAGGTGACACCCATGACTCCCAGGAGTACCGAGGCTTTCCTGATGCTCAGCTTCACCTGGGACCTTTTAAAACCAGAGGGTGATAAGAAAGACTCAAGAAACAAGAAAAGAAATCTTGGCCCCAAAATGTAAAACTTATTCAACCGAGACACTCCAGCAAGAGTCAAGCAAATTACCATGTCCTCTGAATTCCCTAACAGTTTTCAAAGAAGACCATGGCTTAAATCAAAATGAAGTTGCTACTAAAGATTCCAATGACCTGTCCACAAATGAAGCCCTGCCACTTGAGACCCAGGAAGGTCAGGCCCCTCAGCCACAGAGTGATGTGCTGTATTTCAGAAATATCCTCAGTCAGAAATTGAGAAATTGACTTCATACTGCCCTGAGTGCAACAGGAAGCTTGAGTTGGGCATTCCCAACAATGCTAAAAGCCTCATCCACACAGCAGGTGCCCAGTCAAGACTTGTGATGAAGGAAAGTTTCAAACACTTGAAGGCCTGGTGGATGACTGTGAACATAAACGCAGAGAGGAGACCACCCGCATGGACCTAGAGGGATTTTGGGATATGGTTAGTTTTCAGATAGAAGATGTAAATAAGAAAATTCATCAGTCTGATGAAACTTGAGGAATCTGGATGGCAAAACAATAACACAAACAAAAAAGTCTTATGGAAGAAACCTGTCCCCAGTGCAGTGAGCAAACTGAAGCAGGATGACAGCAGAAGAACAGCTGCTAGAAGCCTCCTGGCTGCCATCAGGACTGGACAGAATTGTGTTTGATGCTGGGTTCTTCAGAGCTGAGAGCCCCGTGAAGTCATTCTCAGCGCTTTCCTGTGAACATCTGTTGCAAAGGCTCGGCATGCCTCAGTCACCAAAGCTGTGCCTGAAAGCAGGGCTGACATGGGCCTTCAGAGATGGATGACATCACTGGAGAATCCTGGTCCTCAGAGCACCCAAACTGGACACAGTGATAAGAAGACTGTGTTTTCAATATTCCTGACAGCAGAAACAACACAGTAGAAGGTGCTCAGTGTCCTGGATTACAAGGTTCAATTGAAGTGAGTGAACCATGATGTAAATAAGACAGACTTGGAGATGGATTGCTTAATGGGTGAAACAGTGAATGCTCATCTTCTTGCTGTTAGAGTGGCAGATGATACAACAACTAATAAAGAGGACAGTCCAAAAAATAAAAATAAAAATAAAGACGACAGTCCAGGTATTGTGGAAGGAATGGAGCTGAATTCTTCATTTACCATGCAGGATGATCTGATGAATAGTCCTGAAAAGAAGCCACTGTTGCAAAATAACATCTTGCAAGAAGCAGCAGTCAAAACCTCTCCATCAGGACTATTTGATACTGAAAGTCTCACTGCCGAATACCAACCACCTTCTTGATTCACCCAGCCTGACCTGCAGTGACCCCTTCGCCCAGGTGGGCAGTGATGTCCAGAGGGGCCCCGACTCGTCTCCTTGGTCAGGAACCTGATAGCCTTTTCCCCTCTAAGGCCCTTCACAGCAGAACAGCCAGAAGACTTTTGAATTTAAAAATAAACCCAAGGGCTGGGGATTTAGCTCAGTGGTTAAAGTGCTTGCCTTGAAAGCACAAGGACCAGAGTTCGATCCCCAGCACCAAAAAAAAAATAAATAAATAAATAAAATAAAAAATAAAAATAAACCCAAACATCTGGCTTTGTGATGTATTATATTGGAAATTTGGTGGAAAAAAGAAAAGATTTCTACAATGAGGGGAGTAGTTCAACATTTCACACACCTCTGAAATTTGGGGGATAATCATAAAAGATAGGTAAACACAGGATTTGGCAACTATATTAGTCGGGATTCTCCACATAAATGGAACAAATGGAGCATTTATGGATATATAAAAGGAGCTTGATTATGGGAACGGTGAAGACCAAGTCCTCTAATATGATGTCTGAAAGCTGCACAATCAGGAAAGCCAGGATGCAATTCAGCCCAGTCAAATCAATCTATAAAATTATCACAGCAACATAGACCTCACTAATGGCCCGATAAAAGCAGTTTGGTGGTGGTTATGGTGGAAACCCGATTCAGTGGGCTAAAGAGTAAATGGGAAAAAAGGAAGTGAAAATGCTGACTATAAACACCTTTTCCAAGAGATTTTGCTCTGAAGTGAAGCAGAAAAATGAGGCTTTAGCTGTATGTGTGTTTTGGGATTTTCTTTGTTTTGAGGATGGAAAATAATGGATGATGCCTTATACTCGGGGGAGTACCCAGTAGAGAGAATTTGAGAAGCAAGAAGCAGGGTTAATTCTAGGAGTGATGCTATTGAGCAGACTGGATTGACAGAACTAGCCTCTGTTAACAGGCTATTGTAAGAGGAGAGACATTACAGAGAAGTGCAGAAAGAGGCAGTGAAGAGATTGAGCTGTTTTCCAGCCATGTGCCACTACTTAGGAGCAGGTGGATGTTGGCTGATGTTTGAGGTTAGCCAGAGTTGACATTCTGCAAAAGAAGTGGGATGGAGAGAGAGGAGGGCAAGGAAGTGACTAGTGTTTGAAAGGGGGAAATTATGAGGCCATAGAATTTAAGCTGAGTTCAGAGGGAAGACGGAACATGAGAGGACTAATGGATAATAAAAAAGTGGTAGAGTCAATGGAGAGAGGTCATGAAAGGAGGTCATGCGAGGTCAAATACAGGTGATAAGAATTAAGCCTAATTTACCCACAGGGGAAGGAAATGAAGGTCAAAGTCAAGTGCTATAATGGAAATGGAAGGTATTGAGTTGCTTTGGGATGACCAGGCCAGACATAACCATGAGGGCAAGTAGCTGAATCGAGGAAGAGCAAAGGATCATTGGAGGGGAAAAAGGAGCTAAGTCAGGGTGCCTACCACAGTGCTAGATAGAAATCAGATTGCCAATACATATTCCCAAGTGAACAAGATTGAAATAAATCAATCTTTTCTAACATTTATTGTGTTTTGGTTGGTCTTACTGGACCCTGTGTTTATTCTATTATTTAATTTTTCCTGAAAAGACATATTCTGTAATATCTCATGGGCAACAATACATGAAGTAATCATTTAGGATGATTAAGCAGGGCAATGACAAGGAGAATTTCAAGCCATAGATTTGTAAGTCATTAAATTTGAACCTAGTCAGGCAACAGGTAATTTATAGGGGAGTGTTGTCACTGGAACTAACAGAAGGAAAATAAGACTTCTGAATTTGGAAGACCTTGAAGGTTACGGTAACTCCTTGTCTTTCTACTTTAAAGTTAACATGTCTGTGCCCGGACCTGGCTGGACGTTAGGAGGAAAAGCTTGAACTCTGGAGCCATGGAAAGCAGAGGTTTGAATTCTGTTCATCCTTTAGTAGCTGAGTGACCTTGGGCAAGTTGGTTAACCTGTCTGAACCTCTAGTTTCTCATCAAAAAGTGGAGATTAAAAATAGTTCCTATTTGATAGAGTTATAAGTGAAGAGATACAATATATATTAAGGATTTAGCAGAGTAACCAGTTATGATAAGCACACAATAATGCTGAGCTATAATCATCATTGTTATCTACACACTGGAGATAGCGAAAGCTACTTTGCAAGTCTTAGGATGATTAAATGAGATGAAGTATGCAAAGTTCCTTGAATGGTATCTACCATGCACTGAATACTAAATAATGGTTAGCAGCTACTGTGAAACGAATTAGCAGACTAAATCCTCTAACTCTATCTAGGAAGTAAGTGATGGAGGGGTCTCTCTCTGCTGAACCTCAAACTAGGTAAGGTGAGTCTTTCTAGTACTTTCCAAATGGCAAAGCAGAGACTCTGGTGATGATAGAATTGGGAAATAGGTTCAGGTTTTGGGAGGTAGATACCAGTATTGTATAACTTTTTCCAAGAAGGAAACTAAAGCTCAAAAAAGTAATTGTTCCAAGGACATGCAACAGGCTCAGAGGCAAGATTGTAATCCATGTTAGCCAGCTTTTAGTGCCACTGCTCGTAGCCTTTATTGACAGCATAGGTGTGATACTGGGTAGCAGGTTCTCAGTTTTGACAGAAATCTTCATTGCCCCTCACCCTTTAATTTCCCCTTAATCATAGATTATTTTCTTATTTGTTAGGCCCTGGGACAAAGTCGGCTGGCCTTATCAGGACGACAGTTCTCTAAGATAATGTTCTCTTGCTTTGCAAGTTATACTGTGCCATAAAGTCAAGTATTGATGGGTTATGTAATTTAAAATTCAACAAATGTATCGAGGTGTCCTTGTGCAGGATACATTGCTAGGTGCTCAAGGAAAACAAGATGACTTGGACAAGAAGGCACTCTTGAGGCTATTTCGGAGTAAGCCCTCCTGCCCTCCCCAGGAGTACTGGGAGCACAAGGGGCAGGTTCAGATGAAGTAGGGAGGGCTTTCGCAAAGAAACTCATCTCTTCCTGGAGAGCATCTCCAACAGCTGCCTTGGTGCAAGAAAGCATTTGAGCTGCCCTTGAAGCAAGGGGAGAATTGAACAAGTAGAGAAGATGAAGGTGGAAGTGAGCATAGGGGTACAGAGTACTAAGGGAGCAGTGTTTGGCTCAGGAAAGAGGAATAATGAGAGATGCAGCTGGAAAAACAGCTTCCAATTAGACCATGAAGTCCATTCTTCACTTGATCTTAGCCAAAAGGCCAAGAAACAATGATGAAGTCCATTCTTTAAGAAGTAGTGCTGCCACCAACAAACTCCCTGAGAAAGAAATCAGGAAAACAATGCCATTCATGGTAGCTCTAAAAATTAAATACCTAGAGATTAACCTAACCAGGAAAGTGAAAGATGGTTATGATAAAAACTATAGTACTCTTTAAAAAGAGATCAAGGAGGACATTGGCACCCACTGTTCTACATAAGCAGAACCAATATAGTCTAAGTGGCCGCATTACCAAAAATTATGTATACATTTAATACATTTCAAATCAAAACACCAACAGCATTTGTCACAGGACTAGACAAAACAATCAAAATTTATATAGAACCAGAAGAGATTTAGAGTAGCCAAGGTCTCCTGAGCAAAAAGAGAAAACCAGGAGTCGTTATAATTCCAGATTTTAAATTATATTACAAAGCTACAGTAATAAAAAAACCCCACCATGGTACAGACACAAAAATAGACATGTTGACCAATGGAATAGAATTGAGGAAGCAGAATCAAACCCAGTCATCAAACCCACACGTATTTTTGACAAAGGGACCGAAAATACATGCTGGAGAAAACATAGCCTCTTTAATAAATGGTGTTGGGAAAAATGGTTATCCACATTCAGAAGGATAGATCTAGATCCCTAGCTCTCACCCTACTAAAACCAAATCAAAATGATCAAAGACCTAGATATAAAAACAGAAACAATGAATCTGCTGTAAGATAAAACACGTAAAACTCTTAAAGACATAGGTATAGGCAAGGGCTTTCTGAACAGAACCCCGATTGCACAAGAAATAATACCAAGAATCAACAAGCGTTATTATGTCAAATTAAAAAGCTTCTGCAGAGTGAAGGAAACAACAGAATAAAGAGCTAACTTACAGAATGAGAAAAAATTTTTGCCAGCTGCTCCTCAGACAGAGGATTAATATCTAGGATATATAAAGTACTCATAAAAACAGACCAGAACCCCTCCCCTCAATAAAAGACCTAGTCAAAAAACGGCAATTGAAATGAATAGATACTTACCAAAAGAAGAAGTACAAATGGCCAACGAGTACAGAAAGAACTCTTCAGCATCTCTGGTTATTAGACAAATGCAAATGAAAACAACACTGAGATTCCATCCTACTCCAGAAAAAATAGCTATCATTGAAGGACTCAAAAAACAACAAACGATGGCAAAATTGTGAGGAAAACAGAAACTGTCTGCCTCATTGGTAGGACTGTAAACTAGTACAATGATTATGGAAATCAGTATGGAGATTCCTCAAAGAACTAAAAATAGACATTCTATTTGCCCCAGTTATACCTCTCCTGGGACAGAAGAGATTAAGTCATCATATTATAGTTATACATCTATACCCATGTTTATAGCAGCACAATTCACAAGAGCTAAATTATGGAACTGGCCTATTTGTCCATCAGCAGATGAATGGATAAAGAATATATATATACACACACACATATGTATGTATCTCCAATGGAATATTTCTCAGCCATAGAGAAGAATAAATCTGAGTTATCATTAGGCAAATGGGTGGATCTTGAGACCATGATGCTAGGGGAAATAAATCAGACCCAGAAGGTTAAATATGACATGATTTCTCTTACATGAGAAATTCAAAATATAAATAACTTGAGCAAAATAAAAGACAGTTGGAAGCAGAGAGGTAGACTTTGTGGATATGGGAGGGGGATCTGGGAAAGAGGGTAGGGGGAGGTGTTGGGGGAGGGGGTAAAAATGATCAAGGTGCGATATGTCTAAGTACCAATTTCCCAAAACAATTTTTATGAGTGACAAACATATACTAATAATTTTTAAAGGGGGAAAAGAAGCAGTGCTAGTGGACATGTAAGAAAAGTTTAGAGGTGTAAACAGGTAACTAATCCACAGTGACAGTTCACTAAAGAACAGTCAGGATGGAAAGGAGGAAATAAAAATTTTAAATATTTAATGGAATGTATAGCATCTGTCAAGGATGTGTTAGTGTTGAAAGAGGAGGTCCAAGAGGGTCCATACGTTGAATTTGAGTTTGGAAGATACATAAAGGAAATGTAGCAGGGGGAAGTGGTGTCAGAGGCAAGATGCTATTTTGGGAACGTGTTGAGAAATAATATCCAGAAATCATTTTAATAATTAAAAGCCAAAGAGATGCTCTGAATCCTAAAACTGTGCTTGTATACAGATTAGGGATGTGGTCCTAGAGTAATATGATATATTCAGAGCTCATTAAAATGCAAGCCACATGCAGCATACTTTGATCTATCTGAGCTAATAAACTGTTAAAGACATTAATTAAACATTTGATTAACAAAAGTTGGCTTTTAGAATTCACCTGCCACTGAGTTCAGCTGCTCTCCTCAGCCCACTCTAAATGACCTCAGCCTCATCACTTAACCAAAATTGCATGGCAAAGGGCAGCAATGATTTTCTCACTGCAAATTCAAAGAGTACTTGAAAGTGTTTTTATCAAAATTGTATTTAATTAGAAAAGTCAAATAGTGCTACAGGGCTTATCATATTAAAAAATTCAGTTCCCAAGCCCGTGTCTCTCCATTTCCAATTTTCATCTCATAAGGGCAATGATTTTCAACTCTTGTAGATGTTCTTTCTGGGTAAATAACAGGATTATGCCTATTTGTGTGTGTGTGTGTGTGTGTGTGTGTGTGTGTGTGTGTGGTTTCTTGGTTTGTTTTCTTACTGTGCTGGATACCTTCCACTTGTTTCTTGGGTCCACACCCTACATTCTCCCTGCTGTCTCTGGCGGAGGCTCACTTGTATAGACAGTGCTGGTATCAATGGGCCTTTTGTTTTCCACCTGTGTTTATTATAGCTCTCTAGCGGGGAGATGGGGAATGGGAGATGAGAGATATAGCAGGGGAGGGATTCATTCTCCCGCCTGGACTCTAGCTGGCTGTGTCCTCAAGTGGAAGCTGCTGCCTGTCTCAAGGAGGCCTACTCCGATTGACTTTCATTGCAGATCATGGTCACTAGGTACTGTTAGGATGACCCTCCCCAGATGCCAAAATGGCCGTTGCTGGTTTCTCACAAAGCCCCTTCCCCCCGTCTCTATGCCAGAATCTCCCGCCGAAACAATGACCCTTCCTCCCGACTAGGGCCCTCAACTAGGTCCATCGCGCCAATTTGCCCAGGGGAGGTGTCCACTACCTGGTCACCCCACATAGAAAGGACCAATCCCAAAAAACACACTTTTGAACCGCCAACGTCACGAAAGGGGGAGCGACTAAGGGATAAAAGGCCACTATCCGAGTCATTTGGGGTCACTTCGCTCGAAGGAGACCGAGGAGCTGGAACACCGGGAGGAGCTTCACGGCGAGCATCGGAGAGCTTCATCAGCCTGCCCGCCTCTTCTCTCCTCTGCCCGATCTCTGCTGCCCTGCTCCTGCACGGAGCCTGGCTGTTGCCGCTGCGATCCTGAGCTATAGCGCCGAGCTGTGACCCGACCCTGAGCTGCTGCGTTCCTGAGCTGCTGTGTTCCTGAGCTTTAATAAAACCTAATAAACCTGGCCTGCTGGGCCAATTGCTTTGTCCGGGTGTCTGCCCGGGCGGCGGACCCGGGCTGCGCACCTAATTGAGCTGTAACACTGAGCTGTAATAAACCTGGGCGGTAACCTAACAGGTACTCCATGTTTCCCTTTGAATTAGGGTCAGTAGCAGTGCAATTGCTACTAAGCCACGGGTCACTGTACTATTGGTTGTGGTTCCCCTGTACCCACATCTTTGCAAACAGTCTTTTTGGAAATATGCTGTCCTCAAGTTATCTCATTAAGAGTGTACCACCATCTGTGTCCTGTTGTGACCCTGACTGGCAGGCTTACTATGGAAAAGAAAGATTTCATTTTCTTACTCCTACTTCCTTGCCCCACAACACACATAAACACACACAACCCATATTAAGAATTGAATGCTTGTGTACCCTCCAAATTCATATGTTGAAATCCCAGTCTTCATTGTGATAGCCTTTGGGGATGGTGTTTGGGGAGATAATCAAATTTAGATGAGGTCATGAGGGCGGGGCCCTGGTCTGATAGGATTAGCGTTCTTATAAAAAGAGCCTAGGAAGTTTGCTTCTCTTCACCCTTTGAAAACACACACACACACACACACGCACACGCACACACGCACACATGCACACACCATTGTGGGTACACAGTGAGGTGGTAGCTGCCTACAACCTAAGAGAAGAGACTTCAGGATTAAAAACTGCCTTGACATCACCTTGACCTGGGTACATACAGCCTTGGTTCCAGAACTTTGAGAAATACATTTTTTTTTTTTAAGCAACTTAGTTTTTGTTATGGAAGCCTAAACTAAGACATTTTCCCTCCTGTCTGCCCAACCTGGATATATCTTAATTTTTAGGTGAGTCAATAATTACATTATTATGATCCTGTTACGTCCGGAGGTGGACTGTGAGCTGCTGCCCTGATAGAAAATACACTTCCCGGAGGTCATAAACCCAGCTACAGTACAGAATTAAAGAAAATGGGTTTAAATTAAGAGAAGACAATTTATTTAGAAATTTATTTAAAAGTGGTGAAAAAGGGGGAAAGGGAGATTATAGACAGCTACTCCATGAGTAGGGAGCATTCCAAAGTGAAATACTCGTGGGCCTTTTTTTTTTGGTGCTGGGGATTGAACTCGTGCTTGCAAGGCAAGCGCTCTAACCACTGCGCTAAATCCCCAACCCCTTCGTGGGCCTTTCTTTGTAGCCCCTTTTTATTGGGTCGACCCTTTAAAATTTGGTTGGCTCCTGGGGCTTGTCTGCCTCGATTTCCCTCAGCCCTGTGAGCTTTGTCTTTTGGCAGAGGGCAAGTTTATGAGCAGGTGCCTTAGGGCCAGGTTATGTAGAGGTAAGAATCAAAAGGGAGTTCGTTTTCTTTATGTTAATCAGACTACCTGGGGCCTTCCCAGAACCAGTCTGTCTCTTTAACTGTTGGAATCTGGCTGCCTTTATGTTTCTAACAATGTGATTCTAGCTGTCTGCTTTGAGAGTCTGGCTATAGAGGTTAAAATTGTTTATTATTTTTTAATAATATCTAACGAGGCCTTTACTCTCTTTTCCCTACCTATGGGGACCCCTGTCCCTACAGTCCTATAAATAATCTTACTCCTGACTTTTTAATGTATGTTTCCTCTCTAAGGTAATTTTTATTTATTAGAGTTAATAATCGCCTTAGTCTTTGTTTGCTTAGTGGTCTAGGTACCTACTACCTCTCACTAATCTATCCCCAAACTTTCCCTAAGAAGTATAACTCTCCATTCATTATTTTGAAAGACAGAAAGATTTATTGATTCCATTTTTTCTTTGGAGGCTCAGAGAACATAGTGGAAAAACAAATTGAGACTGAATTTTTCCCACCATACACTCATCAACATGCTTCTGATGTCAGAGATATAGGGTCTTCTGGCCCACACACAAAGTGAGCAATGCTGTACAGCAGACACTAACTGGCTGTCCTCTAATCCATTATGTCCCTCACCTGGAGAGCTTCAGATCTCACAGGTTGAGGGCTCAATCCCCAAGGCTCTCCCCAATCCTCACTTTAGACAACAGTTGCAAGCCTTGGTTGTTTTACCTGTGCTTCTGACCAATTGGCTATAAATTGAGAATCCCATAAACCCATTCCTTGGGTCTGATTACTTTGATTGAGCAGTCATAGAACTTGGGGAAACACGTTTGCTGGTTTATTATAAAGGATGTAATAAAGGCTCCAGATGAAGAGATGCGTAGGGGAAGAGGCACAGAGCTTCCAGCCCCTCTGTGGGCATGCCATCCTCCAGGAACCTGCATGTCTTCTGCTTCCCAGAAGTTCCCCAAAACCTGCCTGTCTTTTGGGTTTTTCTTATGGACACTTCATTGCATAAGCATGACCGAAGCATGGACAACCATGTAGAAATATGATTGGACAAAAAGGGCATGATCTAATGCTAGTGATTCAGTGGGGAAACCTAGCAAGATGTGTCTGTTCATATTGGCCTCTCTGTGCCACATTCCTTCCTCCCAAGTATGGAGCATGATCCTTTCTGAAACAGAGGCCTTATGATCCAAGGTAGGTCAGAAAATTTCTTTATGACCACCTCCAAGACAGAAAGGCAGGGGAAGATTAGAGTGTCTATGACCTGACTTGGGGAAGAGAAATTCTCTCTGTGGCCTGCATCGGGGAGGGCATTGTGAGCCAGGTTAATATGACAGAGGCCGGGGGAAGACAATGGCAGTACAGTGAGTGCCAGGAACTCAGTTTCTCCAGGACAAAGTGTCTACAGTCTGGGAAACAATAGCTTGGAGAGGAACTGAAGAGAATGCAGGGTACGTGGGAACCACAAGGGAACTGACAGAGGAGAATAAAATAAGATTAAGTGATACAGAAGAAATAGACCACCACGGCAGAGGGGAGACAGCTCTGTGCCATGAATGGTGGCTGGGTAGACATGGGCTGGGAGGCAAAGTAAAAACAGCAACCTTTCTGCTCATGGAAAAATGGAGGCCTGCATAGGGACCAGGAAAGTGTTATGCAGTTGGAGCCTGCAATAAGAATTCCAGTCACTGCTTCCTGAATGGCCCTGCAGAGTTAACAGTTGGTGAATGACCGGTGTGAGCACCCAAGTGCACAGTCACACAGTGCAAAAGCTGGTGGAGATGATGTTGTAAGAAAGGGCTGGATTTTTGAACCTGGGTCCTGGAACGGTTCTGCAGTGGCTTCACATTGCCAAGTTCCCAGAGTGGATGAGGGAAGGAGTCACGGGAGACTACCGGCAGTTGGAAAGCCGAGTTGGGGGAGTCCTGCTGAAATGCAGGGGCTAGTGGTCACAGACTGAGGCCCTGAACTCAGAAGCCAGGTTCAGCCTGAGCTATAAAGGACTGGGAGTTCACACTGGCTCCTTGTTCCCACTCTGAGCACATCTCTATACCCTTCCAGTATGAACAAAGATGCATCCTGCCCTGGACTCTCTCCTGAAACGAGCCTGATTCGAAAGGAAACAAAACAAGAGAAAATTTTCTTTTGTTGTTCTTTATTTGGTTATATTATTTCTTCATTTTTTATTTTTACTTTATTTAAAATTTTTTTATTTTTACTCTTTGCTGTTTTTGTCCTTTTATACACCCTTCCACTTTTATCCCACTATTCCATACTTTTTTCTTTTATGAGTGTGTCTGTGCATGTGTGCTTTGCCTATGCTTACCTTTTTCCCCCTCCCGATTTAGTTTATAGAGGATAAGGGTCTTCTCCCCTGTTCATTTGTATTCCCTCCCACTGTTGCCCATATCACTTCACCTGAACTATTCCTCCTCTGTTTCATTCATTCTCACTTTTACCTTTCTCTCCTCTCCACTTTTTCGATTGTCTCCCTTAAAGTTTTTCTCTAATAGATAATCCTTTCCCATCTCTATTTCCCACTACCAATTTTGGACAGTTTTGCTTATTATCCCTTTCTAAATATGTAAGAATATACCCTGCATACCAATAGGACTCTTTGCCTCCCTCCTATTTCCTCCTTCCCATACCACAAAGCAGAGGACTTACAAATAGTTTTTCCTCTTTTATTTTTCTCTTCTCTTCTCCTTTCTAGCATTACCCAGTCCCTCAGCCCTCTGGGCTTTAGAAACTGATTTTACAAAATTACTGTTGAATGCTGTTTTTCACCAGTAAGGGACACACAGCCGTAACATTTAGTGCACATTAACCTTGGGCCAAGACTTGAATTGTTATAATGTTTACACTATAGCTATAGACTTCATCTCTAGGCTAAATGGAGAAAAACATTGACAAAATTATGACAAACTAATAGCCAGCATCATATGAAATGGGGAAAAACTAAAAGCATTCCCCCTAAAATCAGGAACAACACAGGATGTTCACTATCACCACTTCTAGTCAACATAGTACTTGAAACATTAGCCAGAGCAATTTGGCAAGAGAAAGAAATAAAAAGGATACATATAGGAAAGGAAAAACTCAAATTATCATTGTTTGCAGATGACATGATACTCTACACAAAATACCCAAAGAACTCCACCAAAAACTCTTAGAATTAATAACCAACTTCAGTAAAGTAGCAGGATACAAGATCAACACACAAAAATAGCATTTGTGTACACCGACAATGAATGGGATGAAAAGGAAATTATGAAAACAGTACCATTCATAGTAGCTCCAAGAAAAATGAAATGCCTATGAATCAACCTACCTAAGGAAGTGAAAGACCTCTACAAAGAAAACTACAGTACTCAGAAGGAGATTGAAAAGGACATCAGAAAATGGCAAGATGTCACCTGCTTCTGGATAGGCAGAACCAATATCGTCAAAACGGTGATACTTCCAAAACTGTTATACAAAGTAAATAAATTAAATGCAGTCCCAATCAGAATACCAACATCATACTTTATAGGTCCAGAGAAGAGAATCCTAAAGTTCATATGGAGCCAAAGAGACCCAGAATAGCAAAAGTAATTTTGGACAGTAAGAGCAAAGTGGGCAGCACGGCAATACCTGACTTCAAGCTATACTACAAAGCAATAGTGACAAGAACAGCACAGTACTGGAACAAAAACAAACATGTGGATCAATGGAACAGGACTGAGGATACAGAAACCTCCACAGACATATTTGACTATTTGACTTTTGACAAAGCATTCAAAAACAAATGTTGGAGGAAAGATAGCGGTGTTGGGAAAACTAGTAATCCATTTGCAGAAGAATTAAACTGAACCCTTATCTCTCATTATATACTAAATTAAAATCAAAATGGATCAAAGATCTAAAAATTAAAACAGAAACAATAAACATACTGGAAGATAAAGTAGGTAAAACATTTGAAGACATAGGTGTAGGAAAGGATTTTCTAAACAGAACCTTAATTGCACAAGAAATAGCAGCAAGAATCAACAAATGGGATTATATCAGGCTAAAAAGCTTCTGTATAGTGATAGACTCTATCAGTAGAGTGAAGACAACCTACAGAATGGGAAAAATTTTTTACTATCTCCTCCTTAGACAAAGAACTAATATGTAGACTATATAAAGAACTCAAAAAAGATTAAATCTAAAGTTAAAGACTGAGTCAAGAAATGGGGAAAAGAAATGAACAGACATGTCACAGAGGAAGAAATCTAAGTGGTCAACAAATACATAAAAAAATTGTCAACATCTCTGGCCATTAAAGAAATGCAAATTAAAACAACACTAAGATTCCATCTTATTCTGGAAAGAATGGCAATCATTAGGAAATCAAATAATAATGAATGCTGGCATGGCTGTGGTGAAAAAGGGACCTTCTTGCATTGTTGGTGGAAATGTGAACTAATACAACCATTGTGGAAATCAGTATGGAGATTTCTCAAAGAATTGATATTAGGAATTCCATATGACCCAGGTATTCCCCTTCTAGATCTCTTCCCCAAGGAGCTTAAGTCATCATCCTATAGATATACATGCATACCAATGTTTATAGCAGCGCTATTCATAATAGCTAAATACTGGAAGCAGCCTGTATACCCATCAACAGACAACTGGATAAAGAAAATGTGGTGTTTTTACATGATGGAATGCTACTCAGCTATAAAGAATGATACAGTTGAGACACTTGCAGGAAAATGTATGAACCTGGAAAATATAATGTTAAATGAAATAAAACAGAAGCAAAGTACAAACAAAGAAAATGACAAAGGATGGATAGAAAGGGACAATAGAACAGATCTCCTGCCCCAGGGAAGTGGTCCAAGGGAACAAGGGTGAGGGTTGAAGAGAAGGGGAAGGGAAATTAAGAAGATTAAAGGTGTTCCATGTACAGGAACCTAATAACCCAAATTAATGTAAAAACAATATTCCATAACATGAGTTAAGACAAATAATATCAACAAGTATGAAAAAGGGGATAGAGGAACAGGAGGAGGAAGGCGAAGTGGGGAGGGAAAGGTAGGGGATTAAAAAAAAAGAAATAATACACACATGCAACCACTCCCAAGATGCTTGTGAACTGCAAGAATTGCAAACATGCTCTAACAAAAAAATTGAAAAAAAAATATGACAGAGGCACAGATCCCAGGTGAATGAGTTGGTCTTTATACCTGCTATTCTGTGACTTGTGTGCCTTGTCCCTACGGTGGATGCCACTACCTGGACCTCTCAGCTCACTCTTTCAATTTGATGGAACACATTTTCCAGTTTCTTTTTGATATGAGCCATAAGACATAAATATTCTAAAATTTCAGTGTCTGAAAGGCATATAATCTGCCCTCACACTTGACTTCTGGATGTGGAATTACAGAATGGAAATAATTGTCCTCAGAAATTTTGTTCCGTTTTCTTTCAGATTCCAGTGCTGTCCAAAGCTGTCCTGAATTGAGGCTTTTTGTTTGCACACCCTTTGATGTCCAGGTAGCTCTCACCATTGACTCTGTTGCTGGAAACTTAGGCTCTTTCTTTGCCCCTAAAATAGTGTGATACCATGTTTAAATTTATTTGGAAGTCATGTTTTTTCATCCAGTGTTCTGAGCCTTCAATAGGCCCTCTCAATCTGGGAACAAATGATTTTCAATTCTGGGAATTTTTCTTCAAATACTTTTTTGACTACTTTCTCTCTTATATTATCAAAACTGTGTTTTGTTTGTTAGTTTTGTTTTTGAGGCTGGGGCTAATTGCACTCAAGCCAAACAAACATTTAACATTTGACCAGTGAGCTACACCCTCAGAAGCAGTCGTAGCTGTAACTCTTGTGTCTCCTGGGCTGATTCTCTAATTTTGTTGTTTATTTTCTCTTTCTATAATCAACTTTTTTTTTTTTTTTGTGGTGCTGGGGATCAAACTCAGGGCCTTGTGCTTGTAAGGCAAGCACCCTAACCACTGAGCTAAATCCCCAGCCCTCTATAATCTACTTTTAAAGTAATTTTCCCTCACTATTATCTTTCAGTCCTTTCATTACACTTTCATTAGTTGTTGTACTTTGACTGTTGAGAAATAGTTCTTGTTTTCTGGACGCCCCTGATTTTATAGACCACCCCCATCTCCTTTGTCCTCCAGGAAATTCAGTATCTTTTTTTATTTTGCAAAGAATGTTAATGTTATGAAGTTCCAAAGCTTTATCTTGCTCCCTATATCCTTGCGGCTACTTATAAAAGTGTATATGAAACCCATTTTTTCATCTTCAAGGCTTTTTAAAATTAATGAGTGATTTTAGGTTCTTGGCTTGTTTTGTAAGTGGACAACAAAAAACTGTTTGGAAACTGATTGAAGGGACTGGTCAACTTCAGGGCTTCAATGTAGGGCAGCCTGGCAGAATTCTCTTCTTGGATGCTCAGCAAGGAATCCTTCAGTGGAGTGACTGCCATCATCCTTGGTGCAGAGCAGGAGCAGACAAGAGACCCTTAGGAAGTAGTGGTTTTCATTTATCTCCTTGAATTGGTGTGCAGCCTTTTCCGTCAGGTGTCCCTGGTGTCCCTCTATTAGTAAACTTCTAGACTTCTGCTGAGCTGAGGAAGAAAAAAATCTCCCAGTTGCCTGTGTTCATGGCTGCTCCTTTTAAATATACTCAAATAGTTATTTTGGTTTTTGCTCAATTGTATCTCTACCCTCAGAGGTACTACCTGGTCCCTTTGAATCTTGTTTTTTTTTAAGTACTTCTTCTGAGTTGTTCTATTCCAGGTTAGTGTTCAGCTCTCTCTGGTCCACTAGGTTATTGGTCCTCCACCTGCTTTTCATCTTATGTTACTATGGTGCTGTCATTTCTTCTCTGACTAACTTTGTGCTTGTGAGGCTAGGCCTTTTCCTTTTTTAACCTTTTACATTTAATTCCAGCGTGATTTTGTTACAAAGTGTCCATAATCATATGTTTAATCTATCATATAATGAGCAGTTTCTTGTCCTTAATTTGATTTTGCTGCTGTGTTTGAAACTCCAGAACACTCATTCTAGAAATTTTATCATCCTTTGGCTTCCATGACCACAGTACTTTTTTTCCCTCTTGCTAACTTTTCCCCTTGGTTCTTTCTCTTCCTGTTGCTTGTCCCTTAAATGTTGTTTTCTAGGTCTTTGTCCTAAGTCTTCTTATATTTTCATCTATACATTTTCCAGAGATAATATTACCTCTCTGCACAGATTTAAGCCATTCTTTAGTAGCAGAGACTCCCAAATTTATGTCTGTGTCTCCACATTCACCTAACTAGACAGAAGACAAGAGGACCACACCCACCTCTTCCGTAATGAGGTAACACAAACATCCTGGAGCCAAAATAGGTCCTCCTTTTAGATAAAGGAAACAGAGTGAACTCTGTAAAACTCACAGCTGGAGCCCAGCAGGAGGTGTATTAGTCATAATAGGTGAGGTTTAGCTGTAGTAACAAGCAATCCCAACATTCCATTGTGAAGACAAAAACTTTATTTCCTTGTCGTGAAAATGTCTGCCATGGGTGGGCCGGCTTGCAGCCAGCTATCCTATATCAGATCACTAGTCAAGGTCTTTTCAATTTCATGGACAATACATGTTTGTGAGCCTCACCATGACAGAAGAGGAGAGAGCTGCAGGGATGAACCCAGGCATCCAGAGGGGAAATAAGTCACATCTCTATTTATTGTCCAAAGCAAGACACACGGCCACCACTAACTTTGAGGGGGCAGATAAGAAGAATCCTCTTGTCCCCCAAGAATTTAATAGTTTGGACAGCAATAATTCGTGGCATTAACAATATTAAGCCTTGGTAGAGAATCTAGCCACAAAGTATCTTCTAAGATTCATACTCGTAGTATCTAGCTTGATGACTGGTATGGTGTTAGTATGTGGAATATGTGTTAGGAGATGATGCGGTAAGTGTTTTTGAGAAAGTCTTCAGAAAAGTCTGAGTTGCTCTCTTATTTTCCTTCTAAAACAAACAGGAACGTTCAAATCCTTCCACTGAACTTTAAGCTGGGAGCCAGAACTATGCCATCAGCTACTGAGGGTTTTTAGCCTACAAACAGCAGATCCTGAAACTTCTTAGCTTCCATAATTGCATGAGCCAATCCCTCATAACAAATCTTTCTGTATGTCTCTATATATCCTATTGGTTCTGTTTCTCAGAGGACCCTGACATTTGATGAGAATTGACCTCTTATACTACTAAGTCTTTCAAACCATTTCCCTCCTTTTATTTAAATCTTCTTCAATTTCTCTAATAAAAATTTGTCACTTTATTTTGCAGCAGCAATTTATTTACTACAACTTTAAAAGGGGCAAGGCCTTCTAGGTCAGACATACTAAAGCAAGAACTCGGTGAATGAGAGGTACAAAAAGGAAACTACAAAAGAGTGAACAGAAGAAGTCACTGAAGTTTTCACTAAGTAAATTAACAATTTTAAGAATTTCACAGTGGACAGCAACAGCTTGTTTCATAACATCATAAGTGGTAAGACAGCAAGCAGCCTTGTGCTCGGCCAGCAACAGGGATGCCAGGAATACTGCAGGGTATTTACAGGATACAGCCTACCATGGAATGATGATTTAGCAGCAATTTTTCATGAGGAGACTGTGATTATTAACTAAGGTCCAATGTTTGTCATCTTTAAAAGTGAAGCGCAGGTGAGGCTGAACGCAGGCCAAGTTTGCCTCCTGGGCCCTCCTCCCTCTTCCATGTCTGTAATCTTCTTCAGCCTGTTACCTTCTACACCTTCATATTTCCTCAGAACCTCCTCTTTGCCACATACATCTAGATCTGCCTTATCCTAAACTTTCCCACAGCTCCATAAAAGAATCCCAAATCCTCCCTTCCCTACCTCTTCTGTTTACTCATATTTAGGGTATTCAGTTGTTCAGAGAAAACAAATAGAGGATCCACTTAATCTACATTAGGTAGGCATTTCTCAAATTAGGGTCCAAGCACAAAATCCTAGAGTTTTGAGAGGTCTACGAGAATTAGATAATAATAGCTAATATTTATTGAACACTTACTATGTGTCAAGTGCTGTTTGAAATGCTTTACTTGTTTGGTTTCATTGTAATCCTATAAAGCAGAAGCCTATATTTTCATTTAACAGGTTAGCACACTGAGTACAATGACTTATCCCCATCAAACAGATGAGTAACCATGTAAAGGTTGATTTACTAGCTCAGAGTTATATAATAAATAGTTGTGTAAGGACACAAATCCAGTCAGCCTAGGTCTAGAGCTGATGCCTTCAACCACTTTGTAATGATGTCATTTGGGGTTTGATTGGATGGTCCAAGATGACCTCATGCATATGTCTAACAATTGTCAGGGCTCCCCCTTTTCCAACTGGTCTTTCCAGTAGGACACCTCAGACTTCTTTATATGGCAGCTGTATTCCAAAAGGGCAGATGTCATGTGGAAATCACCTGGAAGCATAGAAACCTCTAAGTATACCATCAGACTGATTTTCTCACAGGTCATAGAGCAGATAGGTATACAGACCAAATTAAGATGTTTAAATCACATTTTCTATATGGCAATTGAAAAACACGCATTCGAATCCTTTGGCATTGTTTCCATTGAGAGTTGTGTCCTGCCCCTGAATCTGGGCTGGCTTGCATTTTAGCCAGTAGAATATAATGGAAATGATGTTGCATGACTTCCAAGGATAAGTTAGAAAAGGCCAAGAGCCTAATTCTTTTCAGACTTTCACTCTGGAGGAAGCCAGCTCCCAGGTGATAAGTTTGCCATGCTAGAGGGGATGTGAGGTGCTCTGAAATTCCAGCCAGCCAACAGCCAGCATCAACTGTCAGCCACCCGACTGAGCCATCTAGGATGTTCAGCCTCGGTGAACTTCAAATGACTGCACATTCTGTTGACATCTGGTTGCCACTGCATAAGAGACTTCAAAAAGAACCACCCAAGCAAACCCTTCCCAGATTCATGGGTCATAAAAGTATGAGCATAATAAACTATTTAAATCACTAAGGTTTTGGTGTCATGTGTTCACTCAAAGAGCAGCAAGAGCAACCAGAATGGTTTACCAACAAACATAATACAGAGTGAAAAGCAAGGGCAAGAGATAGGGTAGGTTAAAAAGCTTAGGATAGACTAGAAGTACCACAGTTTTACCTAAACTCTGTTTCATACAAAGTTCATGTGTTTGGTCCTTTTTGGTATGCTAGTCCTCTCTTTGGAGTATAATTATAAGGACCAAAACAGAGAGTAAGACAGAAAGCAGCAGACTGAAGTAGCCCAAACTCACTCTATTAGTCATCTTTCCTGTCACTGAGAAACAATACTCAACACCAACACCTTAAAGGAGGAAAGGTTTCTTTCTTTGGTCCACAGTTTCAGAAGGTTCAGTTCATGGCTGGCTCCAAGGCAGAAAGGGCATGGTGGAGGAAAGCTGCTTACTCCATGACAGGCAGAAAGAGAAAGGAAGTGAGAAACTGGAGACAAGAATACAATCTTCCAGGCCATGCCCCCAGTGACACACCTCCAAACAGGTCCCATCTCCTAACAGCACATGCAGCTGTGAACTCACCATGGATGAATCCACTGATGAGTATATTGCCCCTCCCCGATCCACTCATCATACAAAACCCACTTATGAATACTTACAAACACATGTCCTTTGGGGGACAGTTTAGATCTGAATTATAATATCCACCATACATCTGCTTTGTTGGCGAGATGAGGGGCAAGTGCATCTTGTCAAAAATGTAGCTGACCATTAGCAGTCTGGGTCTATAGGGATTATCCAATTTTCTTGGGCAGAGATTTTATGAGGCCATGATAGGGCTACAATGGGTTTCACCATTAAGTTTCCAATTTAAGGATGACATAACTGGCAATTCAGAGGTAGTATGAGCTGTGCCGCCTTAATGTTTAAAGTTCACTTGTCTTTCCTCTCCTTCTGTATAAAGCAGCATGCTCATGTATTGCATCCTTTTTATCTTTGTTCAACATATATTCATTTATTCTCAGTACATCTCATAAGTGACTTGCTTCTACATTTTAGCTTTTGCTACTGCTTTACCTTGTAATGGAACTGAACGTTCTTAAATGACATAGCAAGGAATTACTGTAAGGTGAGATGAGCAAATACTTACAGACCAGGTTTCTTATGTCTCACTTATCAGCCAAAAGATGATAAATGGTCATGTGGCCAAACCCACAGTTTATGTGGAAGTGGACTACACAACACAGTGGAAAACAGAAGGTGGATTCATTGAGGACCACTCCCGTTAGCAATCTATCACTAACTCATAGGTAGACAATAATAGATCCAAGGATCACACTTCATCCTATAGACTGTTACGAACGATTCTTACAGAGGTTTTTCAAAACTTCACCTCCCAACCCCAACCACAACCCAGTGAATCAGAATCTCTTAGGCATGGGGGGTTCTGTGGGGTGGAGAGGGCAGTAATCTCAGGGAACCCAGACTGAAATAACTTCAGAGGATTCCAGGATACACTGGACATGGGGTTCAAAGACAAGAGAGACACAGTTTCTGCACTTAAGAAGCCTGTATTTTCCATTTGGTAATTTTTTTGGGGGGTACTGGTGATTGAAGCCAGGACCTTCTCATTGAGCTACACCCCCAGCCCTTTTTTATTATTTCATTTTGAGACAGTGCCTTGCTAAATTGCCGAGGGGGACTCCTCCTTCTTCGACCTCCCAAGTGCTGAGATTACAGGCTGCAGCACCACCACGGGCCTAGCCATAGAGAGCATTCTTAATTGTCATACACCACAGAGATGAAACTTAAAAAAATTGCTTCCCATATTTCTTGGAGTGAGAGCAGTAGTTTCCAAACTTAGGGAGCTTAAGTTTTAATTGGAGGGTTTGTTAAAACACAGTTGACTGGGCCCTTCTGTATATTAATTTGGATCATCTCTAGATTACTTCTGCGGAATAAGGAGTAAATGCTACAAAACAGCTGTTACACCGTATTATTAAGGGAATAATGAGGAAAAAATCTGTACATGTTTAGTGCAGAGACAATGCTTTCAAACATGATCGATTCCGCAGACCCAGAACCCACAGATAGGGAGGGCTGATTGTATTGCACTTACATATTTAATAGCACAAGGTTCTGGGCAGGGTGCGCCAGTGACTATGATAAGGAGGAGATTTAATCTCGATTACACTTGGGCAGATTTATTGTCTAAGCGGATTTATGTCCTAAGACGGGGTGCCTAAGTATCATTAGGCTCAGATAAAGTAGTGGAGAGATAAAGAGGAAGCCTCATGAAGTAGACGACCCTTTGACGCAGGCCTTGAAGCTGCCTTGGCAGACACGTGGAAATCCTGGAGAATCTCAGAGTTCTTTCCGCCTGAGGATAGGGAGGGAATCCAAAACGAGACAAACCGAAACAAACCAAAACAAGACACAGCACAACACACCCACAAGCAACGAGGAGAAAAAAAACCCTGACATTCCTGACCTGGGCTTCAGCAACAGCGCTCTGCGAGCAGCCTGCACTTATCAGGACGACCTCAGTCTCGAACCCACCTCCTGCGGGAACCGTGCAGAGCCGGCCTCGCCCTCTCCGCGGCGCACCCTCCGGAGCCGTCTGGCCGCGCTGGACGCGGATCAGGCAAAGAGCGCTGCTCGGGCGCTGTGTTTCTCAAAGGCCTGAGCGGGGCGCTGTGACATGGCGAACGGGGCTGCAACGCGGGGCTCCGCTCTGGGCGAGGCCCAGATTTAGGGTGGTGCTGCGGTGGGGCGGGCAGCTGCACGAGCTGGCAGGGCGAAGCCTCCAGAGCTCCTTTTCCCTTTCCGCTCGGGTGGGCTCAGGCGACGCGCGCCCTTGCCCTCCACCTTCGTTCACCTGGGCCGGGGACGCGAGCACACCCTTCCCGCGTGGGAGCCGCCCCCCCGGAGCTGTGCTCTGCGCCTGCGCCGCCCCGCCCACCGCCCGCCCCTTTCCCCCGCCTGGCCCTGTGCCTCTTCAGCCCGCCGCTAGGGGAGGCGCGGGCGGCGGGCTGCGGGCCTGGGAGCGCGACTGCTTTGAGGGCGCGGGAGCCCTGGTGTGGAGACCGGGGGAGGCAAGAGGGTGGGAAAACCGGCGGGAGAGAGGGGCGGTGCCTCGGGAGGGCGGCGCGCGGCTGACTCATCCTCCGAGGAGCGGAGCGACGGCCGCAGACCCTCGCCTTGCTCGCGCGCGCCGCCCCCCTCAGCCGGGAGCAGCCAGCCCGCTCGCCGCCCTCGCCGAGCTCCGCGGGCCCGGCCTCCCGGAGAAAGTTTGTCCGCGCGGAGGGCCGGAGCCTCCGCGGCCTTTCGGGGGGTAGAGCGGGCCCGTGGCGTGCATGGTGCCGGGCACCGCGCCTGCCTGTCCGGAGGACCTCGGGGCGGGGTCGCGCTGAGCCCCGCTCCTCCTCTCGGCCCCGGCTCGCGGGGTCCGCGCTCCGCCCGCCATGTCCCGCCTGCTGCCGCTGCTAAGGAGCCGGCCGGGGCGCAGCCTGAGGCCGGGCCCAGCCGCCGCCGCCCTCGCGTCCCGCCCGCCGCCCTGGTGCGGCGCCCGGCGGCTGGGCACGCACCCCAAGAAGGAGCCCATGGAGGCGCTGAACACGGCTCAGGGCGCGCGCGATTTCATCTACAGCCTGCACTCCACCGAGCGCAGCTGCCTGCTCAAGGAGCTGCACCGCTTCGAGTCCATCGCCATCGCCCAAGGTAAGGCGCCCCTCCTCTCGGACCCCCGGCCGCGGCCTGGCTCCGTGAGCGGGACGGCGGAGGAGAGCTTTCCGCTTTCGCAGCGCCCCCGCGGCAGGAGGACGGGCCGCGCCTGGGTGGCGCCCCGGCCCTGAGAACCCCGAGCTCATCCGACCCTGTTGGGAGTTTGGTTTGGTTGCCGTGTGCCTCCCTCTCGGGCCTCCTGCCCCAATCCTGGGCTACCCTCTGGGGAGCGTGCGCCCCTGCAATTGGCGAGCCCCGAAAGTGCTGCAAACCCGCCGGGCAGGAAGAAACTTTCCCCGAATGATTGACTGAGATATTTGGGTGTTCCCCAGAAAGGGGTGTAGCCTCCCGAGTCAGGGATGCTGTCGGTTGCCTATTTCTGCACACATCTGGTTGTATTACTGTAAGCAATCGAAGGAAACACGTTCCTGGGAAATGGAAAGAATGGAGCAAGCCAGCAACTGCAGATGCGTACTTGTAAGCCCGAGGAGGTTCACGTTGAACTCCAGCTTTTGTTTCCCCAAAGTTTGAAGGAATGAAATAAATAAGGTATCTGGGAACCGGAGGGGAAATCTGTGGGTCTACAATAAACAACAGACTTGTGCTGAAAAGTAACTTGGAAGGATGAAAGCAAAGCTATTTTTAAACAAATGTGTTAAAATAGCATATTTTTAAAACAAGTGCAGAATGTGGCAGGTCAGAATTTGACTCTAGGTGAAAAGGCTAAAAGTTCAGAAAATCAAAAGGCCGAAAGGAGCGAAGGACCAAAATGGATTCGGTCTTATTTTTGCCGTTTAAATACTGTATATTACATTCTGATGTGTTTGAAGGTTTTTTAAAAGTTTACGTTTTCCCTCCTGAAGTTGGTGTATATATAGAAACATCCCATGAATTCTTAGAGGACTTTGATCGGGAACTTGGCCTTTGATTTGCCCGAGGCACTTGAGATTGTATCTTTGGCCTCTGTGGAAGAGTGGAGGGAAGAGTTATTTGCTTCATATAAGCATGAGTTAACCTTACTACTTCAGAAACATATTAGTTGTACTTTTTTTTTTTTAGTTAGTTCAGGGAATGTATTGAGTGGTTCTAGATATTGTTTCCCTACAGTGCTCTCCCAGGAAAATGTAACATCCCAATCAATTCAGTTATTAAATAGTTAAGTCTTGATGTTACAGGAAATCGTAATTGAATACAGTACTAGCGTATTTGTAATCTATGAGTGAACTCAGTAAGTAGTTTTAAAATATTCAATTCTGGAAATGTGCTCTTTGGAAAATAATATAGCCAGTCATATTAGAATGTTAATTTTTTGGTTCTCCATAGGCAACGCTATTTGAACACAAGTAATTTGTTGGAAATTCCGCAGCATCAGCATGTTACAAGATTGCAAGGCCCTTTGAATCTAATTTTATGATTGTATTGGGAAGCATGTCCTGCAATACGACTGGATGTTTTCTTTCATACATTGTTATTTTTGTAGATGACAGCAGTATCCCAATAGGAATGCTCCATTTTCCAATGCAGATAGTATTTTTTAAATTTATGGGGTTTTAAATGTTCTGGAAAGGACTAGAATGTTTAAGGCTACAGAGGTCATTAGCATCAGTTAAACTTAATTATGTAAATTATATGAGAGAGAAGTTGGTCATTTAAATTGACTGTTCAGAAGAAACAGACAAGTGTGTAGGAAACAATGTGGTACTCCAATGTTTATTTCCTGTTTATAAGGTGAAGACTATATTACTGCTTTTCGAGTTTTAGCTGTCACATAGAGATGCTGTTGGTTTAATTTTTAGTGCAGTCTTGGTGCTCAGTTTTCAGTATCAATACACATAGTTACTGAGATGACTAGAATCATCACATAGCAAATTACCCTGTTCATTAATCATAGAGAGTAAAAAGAATGCACAGAGCTCATTGCTGAAATTAACAGTGTCCCAACAGATAATTGAAAAATGTGCATTTTTTTTGTCATTGTTGTCACTTTTTGAATAATGTTTTTAAATACATAAGTAATGTACCAAATGTACATATTTGTCCTAAGTGCACTTTCTGATGAAACAAACTTACTGTTAAAAGGGCTGTGTCTTACTACAGGAATTCTTTGTGTCCTTGGTAAGGGTACTTGTATGAACTGGTGAAATGTTTTGCCTTGGTTATGGAAATATTATAGACAAAAACCATTTTTGCTTTGACATGGTTAGTGAAATCTGCTGAAATTTGGTATATTTGCCCTTATCTTTCTTATTTGACTATCAGTAAGTATGTGGTTTAATGTGTGACAAGATAAAGGTTGAGAAAAAATTTGTAATAGATAAGGCAGACTGAGGGATGTCTTATCATGGTTAAATAGGAGATTATGCTTTTTTTAAAGTTACAAACTTTTTCTTTCCCAGTTTTAAAGAAATTTATGCTCTACCTCAACTTCTTTTCTTCCAGAAGCAGATTATATTCTGCTGATAGTACATCATTGGCTTGTTGTTATTACAAGTAGGACTGGCAAGCTGACTTTATTAGTTACCTTTCAAAATCAGCTAAGATTTTGAAACAAATTTTCTTAATTTTTTAACTGATATTTCTATTTATAATAATTTTTGTAAACTTTTATAATGTAACATTTTGGTTTTGAAATATGGCAGTGATCATTGTGTCAATAGTTAAACATTGTGGTATAACCAAACATAATGGCTTAAAACAAGCATGTATTTATCTCACAATTTCAGATGCTCAGGAATCTTAGAGCAGCTTAGTTGGATATTTTCTGGCTCATAGTCTCTTATGAGGTTGAATTCTTGATGATCTGGAGAATCCATTTTCAAAGAGACTCATGTGGCTTTTGGCTGGAAGGGTCAGTTCTTTGCCATGTGGGCCTCTCTGCAGGGCTGCCTGAGTGTTTTCAAGTGATGGCTGCTGATTTCCTCTAGAATACCTGTGTGTATGTGTATGTGTGACCGACGGAGACATACTAGGCTGGGAGCCATAGTCTATTATAACTCCTTCTTAGAAGTAGCCATGCATCTCTTTTGCTGTGGTACATTGTAGGAGGGTACCTGCATAGAGTGTGTGCATGAAAGTGTGGAAGTCATTGGAGGCCATCGTGCAGACTGGTTTCATACTTAGGTAAGGTATTGCAGTTCATGCTTACTGTAGGGTTACACAGAGACACAAGAGCTGGCTCTTGGGGGAGGTACTATATTGAGAGAATTTAAAAAGAAAAACTTCTTGGCAAATTTTTTTAAAATGTGCACATACAGTGTTTTTTAGAAGATTGTGTTTATGAATAGCAAATAAGAGATGTAGTAAGGTGAATATAGCAGTTTTTCCATCAGTAATTTTCTTTCTGTGTTAAGCAGCTATTGTATACTTTTAAATTTGTTTTTAGTATTTTTCAACACCTATATCTGTTAACCATATACTTTTTTGTTTTTTTCCGGTACTGGGGATTGAACTAGGGGTACTTTACAGCAGAGCTACTACCCCAGTGCTGTTTTTGTTGTTGTTTTTGTTTGTTTGTTTTTGCTTTTTTTTTTTTTTTTTTTTTTTTTTTTTTTTTTTTTTTTTTTTTTTTTTTTTTTTTTTTTTTTTTTTTTTTTTTTTTTTTTTTTTTTTTTTTTTTTTTTTTTTTTTTTTTTTTTTTTTTTTTTTTTTTTTTTTTTTTTTTTTTTTTTTTTTTTTGAGACAGGGTCTTGATAGTTGCCCAGGCTAGACTCAAACTTGTGATCCTCCTGCTTCAAACTCCTGAGTAGCTCGGATTATAGTCATGCACCACTGTGCCTGGCTAATCTTATAATTTTAAATTTTAATCTTGCAGCTTCCTACTTTTTGTGATTGTTTAAGGTAGAATGAGAAGCTTTGTTTTGAGAACTTCCATAAAGCTAAAATGGCTTTTGACAAAATGGAAGGTAGGGAGATAGAAAGCTGGTATTACCTTGAATATCTAGAATACTTGAAAGTAAGATTTGTGGGGTTAGGGATTTAGGTCAGATGGCCTAGCAAGTACAAGGCCCTGAGTTCGATCCCCAGCACCTCCCCACCACCAAAAACAAAGAAAAAAAAATGTTGTCATGGAGTCCTCAGCCACTAGGAATTTCAGGCCTTTAACATAATTGCCCTGATTTTCTTGGCCTATTGTTCAGAATTATATGAGAAAGAAGCAATTCTGTTAATCTGTTACCTCTGGAATAGATTGGGGATGATCTCAGCTTTTGCTCAAAGAGAAAAACATTTCTTATCCCCACTTAAGATGCACAGATAAATATGTTTCAGTGCTTTAGATGACATAATGAAAGAGGGATGAGGGAAATACAGCCACAGCTAGGCCCAGCAAGAAGGGAAAAACAGGGGGCCCAAAATGGGTTTACTCACACATGGCGGGACCCGCAGATATATGTGACCTCGCTAACATGACAGCCACTTCTCTAGGCCTGGGCTCCCAGAGAAGATGTTCAGGAAGGCTAGGTAAAAGTTGTAAGACTTTATATTAGTTTCCTTTCGCTGCTGTAACAAATTACCACAAATTTAATGGCTTAAAACATGCAAATTTACGCTCTTAAAGTTCTGGTGGCCCAGAGTCCAATTAGCAGTAATTGCTCCTTGGATAAACCTCACCATTGGCTGTGATGCAAGGTGCTGAACTCAAAGTGTCAGCAAGACTCTGTCCTGCTGGAGGCTCCAGGGAGAATCTGTTCCTTGCTTCTTTCCAGCATTCGGCATTCCTTGGTACTTGGCCGCAGCACTCGAATCTCTGCTTCAGCTGTTGTATTATCTCCTTTCTCATTGACCCTTTTGCCTTCCTCTTAGGAGGACTCTTTCTCATTATATTAGGCCCTGACCAGATAAATTCAAGATAATCTCTCTCAAAATCAAGAATCACACCTCTAAAGTTCCTTTTGCTGTATAAAGTCCTTTTGCATATTCACAGGTTGAGGAATTAAGATGTAGACATTATTTGGATCCATTACCCAGCTTATTGTTATGATCTTGTCTTAGAAGTCCCAGAATATCATTTCTGTTCCATGCTCTTGATTAAGTAAAGTCACTAAGTCCAGTCCAGATTCAAGGGGAGTAAAATTAGGAGGTAGCATTTCATGCAGATGATCATACCTAGTATATTGGAATTTGTTCCTTTATATGAATACAATAAAAACCATTTATCTTGGAAATTTTGTATTATAACCTTGTTAATGCAAGTGATTAATATATAAGTTGTTTTTGGTTTTTTGGGGGGTGCCTAGGACCTTTGTTTTGAACACTTATACTGGGTTCTAGAACAATGATTTCTTTTCAATGATATTGGGATGTATAGTGATCCTTCCTCCACATCAGGATTTCTTATAGTATATTCATTTTGGGCTGGGTAATTCTTTGTTGTGGGTGCTATTCCCTGTATAGGATTTTTTTTTTTCCCTGTATAGGATTTAACAGCATCCTCTTCCCACTAAATGCCCTAGCCTTTTTACCCTCTCTGCCCTACTTGTGCTACCCAAGGATGTCTCCAGACATACTTACATGTTCCTTGGAACGGATGGGAATGCAGAGCTTTGTGGAAGAGAGGTTAGCAAAATCACCCTGTTTGAGAGCCCCTCATATGAAATGATGTAAGCTGTTTCTTCAGTTCCTGTGACTTGCCTCTCCTCTTAATCATTGATACTTGTTATTATCAGTGCATTGTCTTTCCTTCTAGCTCATTGCTTTATTTTATGTATATTTATTTCTGGATAAGGACAGAAGGATAATTCCTTATCTATTAGACTTTTCACCTTATTTATTAAATGAACTTTTTGATAACTTTTCCTTGATTGCATTATCTCTTCACTTCTCAACTCAATCCTAAATACTAGATAGAAATTTAGAAAATATGGCTTCCAAATAAGTCAAACACTGCTGTAGTTTAATCCAATATAATTAATTTTTTTCTTTTCTTTTCTTTTTTTGGTGCTGGGGATCAAACTCAGGACAATATAATTAATTTGACGTTTTCTCTCAGTAATCACTTATGCTTATTTTTATGACTGTTGTAACAAGTTTTTATAAACAAATTTATGGATAGGAAAGTTGAAATAATATAAAGTCAGTCATTTCATCCAAAAGGTTACTTGGAACTAAAGGATAATGGATAATTTTGAATGTTAGGGAAGATTGTTTTAGTTTTTTAGAATTAGCATTGTTTGCATAGCGCTGCACTCTTGTCTGATTTCCTTTGGCATATCTCAATATAAAGTGGAACACAGGAATTAAATCCCCAAGTGCAGATTTTATTAGCATCTTGCTCAAGTCAGCTGAATTAATTAGTATGTGGTTTTATAGTACTTCACCCTTGTCTTGACTCACAGGCTTATCTTTATTTTAAGTTAATGAAAACAATCACATAAAAACAAGTAGTTACATGTAAAAATTGCCTCAAAAGATCTAACTAATGAGAAGCTTTAATAGGTAAAAGATTGTCCTGGGCAGCTGCGTGTCTCCACACTGCAGGCTGAGACTGGTGGATGATGAGTTTGAGCTTAGCTTGGGCAATTTAAGTGACTTTGAGAGACTCTGGCTCAAAATGAAAAATGACTGGGGATGTAGCTCAATGCAAAGGCCCTGGGTTCCAGCCCCAGTACCCTTCCCCACCCCCTCAAAAAAAAAAAAAGATTTTACAGGGTAACTTTGAACCATCTGTTTGGATGACTTTTGATGGTAACATATTTGAAGATCTTTCACTTTTTCTCTACCTTAGTAAAAGTATAATGAGCACTACTTAGCTTCTTTTAGCTGTTGAGAGTCCTTATATACAGTATTTTAAAACAGTAATTTGGGGGACCTACTTATATTCAGGGACATTTTAGTCATTACACCAGATACCTCCAGAACACTGCTATTTCAACTGGCATGCTTTGTAGACTTATAGTGATAGTGAAATGGTCGAGCTTTGTCTGCTACTTACTTCCAGTGTTCTCAGACTGCTCTACTCTGTTCTCATTCATCCCTTGTGGTTGTGGTAACTCTTTCTGCTGAGTAAGGAAGTCTAATTCTTGGCATTCTGTTATTTCTAGTGTATGCTCCTTTGCTCTTGGTCATTCTTCTCATTCATCCATAGTGTTTTTAATTTTTTTTCTTTTTCTTTGCTTTTCTCTCTCCCTTTTAAAAAACACTGTCCCCCTACTCTTCACTTCTCAGTATGGTTTAATCTTGACAGATCCTTAAAAGACCACTGCTCTTTTATCTTTCCAGCTAACCAGGAGCTTCTGTCACATTGTTACTGATTTTCTTGAGCTCCTGGAGCAGTGGTGGTGAACCTATGGCATGAGTGTTATTGTGTTTTTCTTTTCAGACAAAAGATATTAATGTATGAGTTGTTTTTTTTTTCTGAACTGAAACCTCAGTATTGAGGTTTAATTGCAGTGTTGGCACTTTACAATAAATAAGTGCGTTTTGGGTTGCAGCGTGGCACTTGATCTGTAAAAGGCTCACCATGACTTACAGTGACAGTCTTTCTTGTGAATGATTTTGCTACTTCCTGAATTATGGTGGTTCAAAGGATCATTGTTCTAACCAACGAAAAAGTAGTTGACTGGGGAAATACTGTTTATGAGTCTAAAAGTTTCAGGGCCATTCAAGTTAGGATGGTATTCTTACATGGTTTAATTTAGATTATCTGTCTTTCCTCTGATTTTTAGATTATTTAGTACACTGTGTTATTAAAAACATTTATAATCTTAAAGTCAGCCAGGTATTTAGTAACTCCTTTCTGGATATGCACACTTGGGATTTTTAACACATGCTATGGAAAGAAACAGCTCAGATGCGTAATAAAAGCATAAAAGTGGTTAACTTATCTTTGTCATCTATATATTTGCACGGTTTACATCAACACAAAAGCAAATATGGCATTGGTCTTTGAAAGTAAGGGAAACCAATATACATTATGTGAAAAGGTTGGAAGTCAGAAAACTAGTGTTTTCTAGTTTTCCTTTTGATTTTTGAATGAGTTTTTATATCTATCATATAATCCATAGGCTTTCTAAGCTTTGAGTTCATTTGTAGCTTTCTAGGTGTTAGGTACTTGTTGGCCGAGAAGGAGCTTTGAATAAAGAAAGATTCAGCTCTGTAAAGAGAATTTAGGATATAAAAGGGAGGTGTTGGACATTGCTAGATTTTATCTGAGATGCTCTGTTTACTCATTGGTCAGAAGTCTGAACTTATTTTAAGCATATGTTACTAGTATGTTCATGTTTTCTTCAGAGATTCTTTTTAGAATTGTAGTTCATCAGAGGCATTATTCTCATGCCATATGAATTTAGATTTCCTATCTTCTTCTTTTTTCCATCCAGTCCTCAATATACCTAAGGATGAAGAATGCTATTCTTTTTCCATACTTTGAAAAATGAAATTATGGAAAGTTGACATTTTATCATCTTTTCTATGGTAGTAATAACCATCTTGTAGGCACATATTTAAGATTAATCTTCCATTTCTTTAACATCAAAAATCTTGCTCTGTGCTTCTGCAAGTTTTGCGGAACTTAAAAATGACCAGAATTTTGTTATTATGAGGTTTCTATTTTACAAGTAAGGAAATACCCCATTTAAGCAGCATGCTGTAGAAAAATATGCTGGCCATTTAGCAGGTAAGAGCTTTTCATGGCAAGAAGCTTATTTGCTAAGAAGCTCATAGACAAATGGAATTTAAATAGAATTTGCCAAATTTTACATTTGCCCATGTCTTAGTTACTTTTTCTCATTGCTGAGACAAAATACCCAACACCCAAAGTTAAAGAAGGAAAGATTTATTTAGCTCACAGTTTGTAGAGGTTTCAGTCCGTAATTGGCCGGCCCCAAGGCAGGGTGGCATGGCAAAGGGACATCGCAGAGGAGAAACATTTTGTGGTGGGCAGAACGTAGCAGAGTAAGCAAGTGACAGACAAGCTACAAGCTTCTTTGTGTCCCTTAGGATGGGTAGCACTCACAACCCTAATCCCAGCACCTTTAATCCTAGCATTGCACTGTGAATCAATCCCAGCATCACATGTTCTAGATCCAGCCACCTCTGAAAAGCCCCATCTATGACTGCATGAGGCTTTGGGGGGACATCTGGATACAAGCCATAACACCCAGTTTGCCAAATGTGCAGATAAATGAGCAAAGTCTAGTATGTGTTTCTCTAAGTTATCAGCTGTTGATCAATTTAAATTCAGAAACTGCAGAAGTAAAAGGAGTTTTATAGTGTCAGGAATCAGGGATGGGAAAAGAGGGTTCAGAAGGCCCTGAGTTAGTGTTCTCAGCAGCACAGGGAAAGTGGTAACTTACATGTTGAGAAGGAGCAGTCACTAGTGACTGGTAGAAGATAAAGAATGTACACACAGAGTGGAAATTTGAGGTGATGACCTCTTGGTATGTACCTGAGGG